>NIZV01000463.1:0-22361 GCA_003947045.1 Fusarium ambrosium
TTTTTTTTTGCTTATCAGTAGAGGGGTCTTATCGGCAGAGGGTACTGGATGGTACTTTCTTCCTCGAAGCGTCTCCAAAACTGTGGCCAGCTTTGTGGATGCACCCCCCACTTGGGCATCCACTTCTCCTCACCTTCAGACGTCTCGTCCAGCGTTGAGATCTTCTCGGCGATCCGGAGGTGACGATCGGTAAGGCCCTCTGGGTAAGGTCTTTGATTTCTCACACAGTCAGCTGCGTATCTCTGAATCTGACGGCATCGTCTTTTCCAACGGTTAGATACCTCCATGCCAGTCGTCACTTCAGCGGCACGGGCCTCACTAGGAGCCAGTGTTTCTCGCTCAGACTCGTGATCGGACATGGTTATTTCGGCATCAAATACAGACAAGGGGGTATAGAAAGAGCTAGCCTCCTCAAATAATGACGGGGAAAGATTCCTTATAGTAATGACGTTGAAGGTGAGCGGCCAGAGGTGATCGGATAGCTTTCAGCGCAAACGTAAAGCCACGGACGGATGTTGTGATTACAAACACTGCATAAGGAATAGGAGCATGCATTAGCCGGCAAATTCTGGATCTGATAGATCAAATTACAACTCTATGACTCATTGGACTCATGTGGCTTGGTTGTAAACCGTGCTCCTTTTTGGGAAAATATTGACTATTGGCAATAAGGCGGAGTGTCTGTTCCGCTTGATTGAGGCAACAGGGGCACACGCAATACAGCGGTGAATTGGTCAAACAGGAGGCCTCCGTTTGACGACACCTCACAAAGGCAAGGATATGGGCCAAGAAAGTTTAGGTCAGCTCAACCTGAGCAGCCGGTAATTAAGAGTCATGGAATGGCAGGTCCTGCACGCAAGAGGATGGAGTATGCACCGCAGAACAGGGCGCAAGGATTACCAAACCAGATTTGAAACAAGGCTTGCCATGAATAGGAGGATTTCCTATTGTTCAAGCCACAAGTAATTTGGGTGGTGGCCAGGCTCAATGATAAAACCTGATAAATGATACACTTCTTCGACACGCAGTTGAGCTAAGAGATGAGCCAAATCCAAAGCCAAAGCCAATTTACTGAAACGACAAGCGAAAAGCCACAGCAATAACATGCTCAAATGAATGAGTTATTGGTCATGGCCTCCAATAGTTAGACACTCAAGCATCATGTGAAATTACATTGTCCCTGTGAGTTTTCGCTGATCAATATTATGCTTCAACAGTATCATGGATACTCCCTGACTAACGGCCCAGCATGGATTAGCCACAGGAGTTTGCTAGTGCTAAAGTCTCGCATTGGTGCTTCTTTGTTAGCGTGACTTGTGTCAGGCCAAGAACTGCGCTACTGGTTTTTATGCATCGCCAGACTCTGGCCCAAGCTTTGCGGGTTCCTGTTAGCCGGTATTTTGCCGAGACCTATGAAACCGTACCTCTGCAGCACATCATCACCCATGAGGCGCTTCACCTGGACATGATTTGGGCCTCAACTTAACATTACTAAGGATCCGCGACTAGTTCATTGTGTTCCACAGCTTCCCTTCTCTCCTAAAAGCTGGATTAACTCATAGTCTGCCTCCACCTCAAGGTCAAGCTCCCTCAATCTCGAGCTTTGGATGACATCATACTGGCCACTTCGGGCCTCAACTCTCTCAGCCTGAGGCCCTATCTGCTGGAGACTCGCCGCCGCAGCGACTGGAACTGTTGCAGGAACCGGCGTTGGCTGATCGTGCGTTGCTTGAGTTGACTTTTGAGCAACTGCTTGGGGTGATACCTTCGGGATTGCTGCGGCAGCCGGCGAAGGGCTTGCGAAGCGAGATGCCCCGAGGCCTTTGGGCGGTGGCTTCGATCTGGGTGCTGACACGTTGGTAAGTTACTAGGCATTCGAGATATGCAAGCTGTTATTCCGTGCTCACCTGGTTTATGAGCTGTGGCCTGTGGCACCACCGCCCGGCTTTGCGCAGCCGATGATTCTTCCATGGCGACTTTCATCCACTGAGAAACCCGATCGTTGGCCAAATCATCACAAAGCTTCAACCCGTTGTTAGTTTTAATGACCCCACCCTTCTGGGCCATTCTTTTGGCTTCATCTCTGATCATTGCCCTCAACCTGGGCATGAAGGCATCGCGGAAGTGTTTCGACAATGTCATCATTCCGAGGCGGTTGGCGACCGCACCCTCGATGTTGGATGGCAGTGGCTCCGAGATACTGAGGCGCTGGTCACGTTTGAAGGCAGCGGCGAGGATCGAGACTGTCGCAGTGCGGCACGGGAGGCACCATGCGAGATCTTCGGTGGAATCTGATTCGAGGTAGAAACGGGCTGTTGACTGGCCACAGATGGCCTGTGTGCGTGGTTAGAAGTACCCACTGAGGAAGAAAGAGAAAAAAAACTAGCCTGTTCTGTCTTGTCACACATATTGGAAATCGTCACCAGTGAGGCTCAAGACACGGAGTTGATTCCCAACCGAGCCATGGTTAGGGGGATGAATGGCTTTTTGTAGAACCGCGACCACGCTAGAGCAGAGTTCTGATCAGGGGCTGGGGATCCTGGAGGTGCGCTACGCTCTTTGTTCTGGCCCTGTTCTGGCCCTGATGGATGAATGCCAGCACATGAACAACGCCAAGTTTCCAACACGCCTCCGCAGAGGGATCCGATAAGTACCAAACCTCGATGGGACAAAATTACCAATGTACAATGAGTCGCCGCTAAAATTGCTTGTCTACTGGGGATATGAAACACTCGCATAGAAAACAAGCTCTGTCCACAAGGTGCCTCCTACACACGAGATCATCTAATCAAGGTCCTGGTGCCCACCCGCCGCTTTGTACCTGTCCCTCACTTGATCCATCTCCACATCCAACCTTTTACCCTCCGCGTTCAGTGCCTCTATATCTGGATCACCGTCCTCCTTGGCGGCCAGCTGAAACTGGATGAGATTTTGGCGCCGAAGGAGATTCTCCCAGTCGGGGTGCGTGCCGCGTCTGATGTGCCAGTTTTCGAGGTTTGGTAGGATGGCGCTTGGATTGACCACCTTGATGGCATCAATCTTATCGTCGATCAGAGCACGCTGGCGCACACTCATATCCTCGGAGAAAGTTGGCACGTCAGAAGCAATATCCGATATTTCATGACGTTGCCGTTGAAACTTGCGCATCTGATCTTTCAGCCAATTATACGCCTCGGTAGGCTCAGCCAGCCAGCCATAAACAATCTCATCACTGAGTTTCTCTGTGTGAAACTGGACACTTGCCTCGGCGAGACCGACAACAAGGCCAAGCCAGGTTGCAGAAAAATCCCACAGGCCAACGTTCATGTGAGATGTCTCCCAGCAGACTTGAAGAAAGCCATCAATCTCTTCGGTCAAGGGCGCATCGCCGTTACCGATGTCTAGGATGGTCTGATGATGGCCGCTCCCAGCAATGGCTGCGAAGAGTCTTCCTTTGCATTCAGGATGGAACGTGACCTTCATAGATTTGTCGGAGCTGTTCAGATATTGGCTGGTGGGGACGCCGCAGATGAGCTATTGAGTTAGCTGAGGAAAGCCATAGTAGGAGAGGAGATATACCGTGGACGAGTTTGTTCGGCACATGATGAAGGAAGAAGGATGCATCTGAGAGATGAGTTGAGGAAAAGTGTCGATATCAGAACTGAGGAGGAAAGGAGATTGTTCTGGATGTTGATGTTGAAATTGGCAAAGGAGAGGAGACAGAGAAAAATGGAGCACCCGATGAGAGGGGACCATCGTGGTATCGGACTTCCAAAAGACGCTCCTGTTGCCCTCTGCTCAAACGCCTGTGTCCAGAATAACCCTGCTGGCTATACAATTGTGGCGTCTCCTGGCAGGGACAAGAAGGCTAACGCTCTCTAGCATCTTTTCGCTTGAACCCTCAGCTCGCCTCTCAAATGACTTGGTACATATGGATGGTCTTGTGATGAAGGATGTGTAACAGGCTGCAATCTGCCAACGATCCCAGGTTTTGCGTATCACCCTGGAGAACAGACAAGCCTCACTCGTATATGACCAAGCTCTACCCAATACTTTCAAAGCAATTAACACCACCAGGGCATGGCCATCATCATTTCCACCAGAGTCATAGTCATCATAACCATGCCTCAGTCCGGTCACAACTCTAACTCGGCAAGTCCCCCCCTCTGAGCCCCGTCCATGGCTCTTCCGTAATTACTGACCATCCCCAGCACATCTGCGGAGTCCCTGTCGGTGAGTACAGCCGGAAAGGTCGCAGGGGCCTTCAAATCTGTCACTCATGCAAAGGCCGCATCGTAATCGAGCTTTTCTCCCTGGTCGCCCCGAAAGACATTCCGACAGCCGGTCAAAACTCAACTGCCGCCGTCCAGACTCTTGCGGATGGAAGCTTCCTACCAGTATTCGAAGGCGAACTGTGGAAAAGATGCGGTCTTGACTTCCCTGGCCTTGCCCACCTTCGTCCAACCTGGGGCAAGTTGGTGGTCCATATCGCAAAGGAGCTTGCTGCCAATGTCAAGAACGAGGAAGGGGTCATGGCTCTGCTACCCACCACCTTGGCTGTGTGGGATGTGGACGAGACAGCGGCCTACAGGTGGTGGAAGCAGGGAAACGCTCAACGGGCGAAACACAAGATGGGCGGAGTTGGGGCATCAGTCAAGTCTGAGGTTACCTATCAGCCCTCAATCAAGACGAACGTACTCGATTCCCGTGTTTTGCCTGCGCTTGGTGCTGGTTTGGGCCTCGAGAAGACCCAACATCAAGAAACTCAGCCGACTGCCACCTCATCAACCCACCAAAATCTGAGTGTCCACACAATCGTCAGCTCAGCCCCTGAAGCTTCAGCTCAGACTACCGCCAACGTCACTTCCCTGCCAGCCCCTGATCTTGACGTCATTGAAAAGCGAGTACACGGCCTCATACAACGCCACAACTCGGTGCAGGAAGCAACCACCAAAGCCATCAATTGTGAGGAGTTCAAGAGGCGCGCAGAAGTGAACCTTGCTGCCACGGCGGCCCATCTGGAGAGCGCCCGCCAAACTGGGAGCCAAGAAGAGATAGAGGGGCTGGAAAAGGAGATCAAGCGGGCCGGGGAAGAAGCAGTGTGTGCTTTGGAAGCGTACAAACAGGCGGTGGCTGAGATGACAGAGAAACAGAAAGAATTCTGGGAGGAGCAGGACAAGCTTGGGGCAGAGATTAGCAAGGAGGGTTGAAGAAACTGACCAAGAATAAAGATCGACAGTGCATAGAGGAATCCAGAACCCTCCACCCCCCCGCCAACTGAGCACCTTGACTTGTCTTGGCACAACTTGCCTGTGAGTGGCAACACTAGCGTTCTGTGGCTGGCTGATCGGAAGAGACACCCGGTCACTTCGGCTGTGACCCCTGTAAAATGAGCCGTTCCCCTGTCATCTCCCAAACAGGGGCAGACGCCATGGCTGTCGTGTTTCGCAGGACATGACTGACACATGCACGCCATGCTCTCCAATGAGTTCTCCATGGCTCCGCTTCTAGGGCTGAGGTGAGGCAGCGTCGCAGTCATGGCTGGGTTGAGTCTAATTTGAGCTTGTTCCAACGTCGTCGCTGGTAGACCATGGCCCAAATATGCCTCTGTCGACAAGCATCATAACGGATGAGCAAGAAAATGGATGGCCGGAACGGCCGGAACAGTCTATTCTTATCCACGCGACTTGTCATTTTCTTTTCGGAACGGATTAGCACCTTTCACCAATTAATCCGCGGCACAGTGGCTGGCTGGGTTGCAAGTATGCCGAGCTGACATGTCCCTTTGTGGTCATGCGCGTACCATGGATGTCAATTTGAATAAGGCGGCAGATGGTATTGTTCTTGCTTTTTTTTTGAGGCTGTGCCTACGTGTAGGTCAGACTAGGAACACAAGCTACGTATGGGTCAGGCTGACAGCGTCTCCGAGCCCCTTGTCGTGTTGCATGTCTCTCCCAGGGCAGGAGAACTCCTGTAAAGTCATTTCACATTCAGACACAAATGAAGAGCTGCTGTAAACCCTCTATGTCGCAGCTGATGTCATCCAGGCGAGGGTAGGACTTTGGGGGGATTTTATGAAAGGAAAGAGTTTTATTTTTGCTAGAACTACCCTTCTTATCCCTTGGTTAAGACATAAATTTCGCCGTGATTCGTACCGTGATTGATGTCGCAGTTGGCCGCAAATGGCGCCCAGAGGCCATCACGAGATGGCATTTGGCTGTGTGGGCTTGGAAACGTGAAGGTTAGTTAGCCTGCTGAGTAATCACCTCGCGCCATCAATTAGCATGTGACTAGACACGTGACTAGAGTCAAACCAGCAACAAACCAAACCGTCCAATTCGTGGCTCAAATGAAACAAGCATTTGTTGTCTCTCTGACAAGGTGGGGGTTTAAAATTTAGGTCTCGACTATCAGAGTCAGGTAGAGAAGAACTTCACTGTGATGTCACCATAATGCTGAGTACAATATTTTCAGCGAGCTTGAATTCTGTTTCCAGCAAATTGCTTCAAAAATTGTCACTTTCCTCGTCGGCGTCCTAAATGAGCTCGGCAACACATAGCATGGGGGTGATATCTCGTCAATATTTTAGTTAGAGAAGAACATTTTCCTGGTTGTTCTGAGTTGTGAGAAGGTTGAATTGCTTTCATCCATAGGCAGAACGGGTTGTCTTACCCTAGACTTGAAACTAAATCGCCAGTGGCTCATGCATAAGTGCGTGCACTGAAACAGAAATAATGCAACTAGCATAAAGACAACATATCTTGTCCACAACAATTAATGAATGACTAAACAAAATTATGAGTGAAGAGAATGAATTTTCTTTTATGTCGCTCGCACAAACCAATACATAACTCAAAACAGACCGACCAACAAACGACCACCGTCCCTCAAACCACATTCCAACGCTGCCACCTTGATTCTTTTGGACAGTGTCCCTCCCTCGCATACGTGCCGCATAGAGAACACATGGATTTGCGGATCTCTGACTGTTGACGCATCATTTTTCCCATGTTCTTTTTCCATTTTGCCAGGTTCGACTTGTCTGCGACTTTGTCACCCATGTCCTCGATTTGGTACATGGCGGACAAGAAGTGAATGTCGTAGAGCTTTTGAGCTTGATTCTCATCAGTCAGGACACCTGCGGCTCTTGTGAGGAGTCCATGCCGCTTCCCAGCCAGGGCATACTCATCCGTATGACAGGCTTGTGGGATGCCCTCTGTGATGCGCTCACCGGTTTCATCAATGATGGAGTCCAGACACGGGCGGGTTTCAATCTCGCTTTTTTGAATGGCTTGTTGGTAGGCTATCAAAACATCATCCCTCTTCGCAGTGGGGCTGACGCCGAGAAAGTGGTATAGCGTGGAATGCTGGTTGTTCTCATCATAAATGTCCCACTGCATGGGACACACTCTGGCTATTAGCAAGTCATTAGTCCAAGAAGAGGCGGGCGGGAATGAAGAAGCCTACCAAGAAAGTCTTTTGGGGGAGCAGCGGGTTGATAACCAAACCAGCCGAGCGCATAAGTCGCGAAGCCTGCCGATCCTAAGGTAAACAGACCATACAAGTAGATGGGAAGCATCTTTGGGTTACACTCGGCGACGTGATCAAGGGTTGAAGTCAAATGTTTTGTTGCTATGACACAGACATGATAGTAACCTAGCTAGAAGGAGGATGGCCACTTTAATAGAGGCAAAGACGGAAATTTGCAATGGATATACAGGAGGGAAGGGGAGCCCATTCTAGCCATGACGTTTGGTCAAGGGCTCGAAGGGGCGGTGGGTGGAGGCCTCTGAACAACAGCCGTATCCGGCCATAACGCATTCGCTTCATATCAGATATCACAATAGGTAGTTGAAACAGACTTTGAGGCAGGCTCAAGGTGAGGCTGAGCAGTAACTGGGCAGGTAGTGGGCACGTATGACCGGCACCATAAAAAGCCGAACATATTAGTGACCTGTATCATTGAGAAATGCACATGACCAAGCCTCTGCAATTTCCGACACTTCCTTCACCCACTTCAGCGCTTCTTTTTCTGTTGGATGTGCACTTCCAACATCCAACTACTTTAGCAACCAATCAGAGACAACCCTCAACACCCACACCACCAACACCACCAAAACATCACAAAGCAACCAATCATCGGCCATTACTAGTGAGAAAGGAAACAACAATAGCAAGCGATCTCTATCCACAGCAAGCCACGGCGAAACGACAATACCAAGCGAAGCTATTCATATGCAGCCACCTTGGAATGTGCACGCACCTTACATCACATAACACTACGGATACATGGCACAGGGAGGCCGCCAACGGAAGATGGGAGGGACAGATCGCCCAGTCTTTCTTGTTCCCGCTTTCTATTCTCTTTCTTGATGAATTCGCGTCAAATGCTCCTTCTCTTGCTTCTTTCCTCCTGGTCTTGCCATCTTTTTCGACGCCGCTCACTTGTGTGCTTGCTTACAGCTTGTTCTACATTTCTTGACGCTCAATTCTATCATGTATTCAGCACCTCAGTCTCCCAATACCGCTCCTGAGTCTCCTGGGACACCCCTTGACTCACCTCCTGCGTCCCCCGTTTCAACATGCAGCCAGAGGTCAGCTGACACCGATGTCGAGTACGACGATGAACACGAAGATGAACACGAAGATGAACGCGGCGATGAACACGACGATGAATACGACGATCAACACGACGATCAACACAATGATGAACACGGCGATGGGCACGATGATGAGAACAACGGTGGCTTTGCCCGAGCCCCTTCCAACCACATACCCCACCGGGACCGCCATACTACATTGACTGCGACATTCGTGTACGGCCTTGCTCTCTCTGTCTTTGGTTGGGCAGTGATCTGCTCCCTTGTTCACCCCCCCGCCATCCCGCTCCCTATTCACCGACCCCTCATCGATCTTACAAAAACGCTGCCTTCTCTGGACTTTTCCCAGAATGATAGCTACAATATCTATTCGTTCAAGCGCCAGTTCGAATCGAATTGCACCTGCCCGCTCAAGTGGATTCGAAATCGCCGACGCTATCTGCCCGAAAACCCTGACGACCTTTGGGAGAGTGACCTTTGGGCCGACATTCCCCCAAATCTTCCAGGACAGCTTGATGGCTATGACGACCACCAAATGATGGACATAGCACGGCGCTGTGAGAAGATATCCGAGGATATAGGGGCGCTGTACACACATGTTTCGAGCTTCACCTTGCCCATCAACCAAGCCCATGAAGATGCTTTGGCCACCATCTCTGCTCTTGTCGACCATCTCCATCAGGTTCACAGGTATCAAGCCCGTCGTGAACACAAGCCAAGCTCTAGATACGACGGCTGGATCACTGAGGGGTATCAGAATGAGCTTGGAGCGTCAGTTATTGAACATTGGCACGTCGAGGTCGAGGTCCAAGATGAGATGCTGGGGTCTAACCCCAACAAAAAGGGCTCAACTTACAAGAGAAAGAACCCGAGAGCATTCACCACCCAGCTTGAGCACATCTCTCAGCCTCGGCTACGTCTTTATTCATCTGTTGCGGTATCTTCGACTCTGTCTACTCTTGCCACCAACGCGTCACTGCTTCTGGACCAGGTCAGAGTCATCAGTGCTGAGCTGCAAAACGTGCATCAAAGGAACAGCAAGTGCCGAGGTCTGCTGAATGATCGTCCTTCGGGAAATACAGGCCTCGAAGACATCTTTCGGGCGGCAACTCACAAGGCGGCGACGGCTCACCAAGCGATCGCCAGGGTTGACGCCCTTCGTGTTAGCTTACGTGGCTTCTGGGGGGCTCGTACATATAGTAAGAAGAAAAGGTATGATTACCAGGACCAGTTTGATCCTAAAGTTGGGCACTTGTCTCTGCTCCGAAACGAGACCATCCTGGCCGGAGATCGCTGGCAGGCTACATGGACATGGCTGGGATTGCAGACTGAATCGCCAGCTTCGCACGTGTCCTTTGGTTCCTTTCTTTCCCAATGGTTACCGGTGAGGCATTTTGTCCGATTGCCAGAGTTGAGAGAACAGCATGCGGCGTTGATTGAGTTGTTGATGGATGAGGACACCGGCGAGTCAATGTTGGATGGTTATCCCCGCAGGTTTTATCTGGACTGATCTGTTCATTTGCTGCACTGTGTTAGCATTGGGGTATGATATTGTGATGTGTTGGAAATGTGTTATTCATCATAGTTGAAACCGGGATAATCGACATAAAAGATGGTTCATTTGATGCTTTTTCAGTTTGCTGCAAACACAAATTCTGTAGTGATCGACAAGGCAAAATTGACCCGAAGCACTGATGAAACCGTTGGTGTGAGATTCCAAAGGAGGCCAGCACGCTCGCCAGGTTCATGTGTTGAAATCAGGTCAGGACCAGCTAGTGCAGCCACAACTGGTTTTCTCGTCCCTGCCCACCCTCTACAAAAACTGACATGTATCATAGGTCATATTTTAGTACGGTGTAAGCAAGGATCCCGTATGATGAGCCAAGCCTACGGCTGTTTGATGACTTGTTAGGTTGGAAAGGAGGTAAGCCATTGCGGCAGGCATTGATGCACGCATATAAAATCCAACTCCTCCCTTCTATGGCTGTGGATTTTTCCTATCCTTTTTTACATTCGAGACTTCTTTCTAGCAATCTTGCAAACCCTCTCGTTTTCCTTTCCCACAGAATCACCCCACAGATTACTGCTGCCCTTTGCCCCTTATTCTCTCACCTGTTCATTCATTCACTCAATTTTCTTCCATCATGAACCCAGGTTCCGGAGATGCATCGTCCAGAGATGGCTCTTCCAGGGCTTCGTCCAACCGGTCTAGGTTCTCCAAGCGAACACCCTTCGTACCTCGTGAGACGGGCCAAGGTGCGGCGTCGGGATCTACCCAACCGCCAGGCTCTCAACCACAAGGTTCAGACAGTGCCAAAGGTGACCTTGGCACAGACGCTCCCAATGGCACCAAGCCCGCCGACCACAGACCCCAATCCGATCCCGACAGGCTGGCAGAGGAGGTTCGCCGCGCAAGGGAAGCCAACATGAGGGGTCAAGGAAGTTCTGGCAACTCCAAACCCTCGACCGACGGTCCAAACCGGCCTGAACACGCAGAGCCCAGCTCCCGGTTCACCCGTGGCCATCAGACCCCCCCACCAGCCACAGACGATGTCCCTAAACGGCCCAAGTACACAAAGCCCAAGTCCCAGTTTGGCAGTGATCAGTGGGCTCCTCCACCGCAAGCTTCTACCCCTGAAGATATCCCCGCCCATACCCAGCCCGACTTGCCCCAACCCGTTGACGATGAGCCGCCCCCTTGGCAGGGCCTTTTTGATCCAATCGTCTCCATCCCCAAGCTCCTCTATTACTTTCTTTGCTGGCTCGTGTCATACCGTGTTCTCAAGTTTATTGCCTGGTCTACTGTCATTTTTGTTGCTTGGTCGTGGCTTCAGAATCTTCCGGGATTCAGCAGCCTTTTATCTTTTCTGAAATGGTTATTTGGCAACGTCGGCCTTGGGGGAATCATTGGTAGCCGCAGCAATACCGATACCGAAGCCCCTCCCGCCGTCTTCTATCCCCCTACACATGGTGGCGTGCTCGAAAGATTGTCCTCACAGTCATACGTCCTACGCCATGCTTATGCCTCCATCGTTCTGGCAGCTACGGGCGACTTTCCTGTCGGCATACCTTTCACACTCGCCGCCAACACCGTTTACGCCACGCAGAAGCATTTTTCGAAGACTGTCCGGAAATATGATATCTGCTATCGTGACTGGCAGAACGAAGCCATCTTGTCGAGCCACCAACTATTCACGCTAAATGCAACTCTCGCATATTGCCAGGGGCTTAGCGGGGAGCGGGTCGACCTGGGAGGTTTCAAACGCCTCATCTTTACGGCGGAACCCTCAAGACGGTCAAGCTGCGTAGCCGATCTTGCTACCACGGCGTTGCAGCAAGGCTTCAATTACAAGCAAGACTTGTCTCGGTCCAGTGAATGCTTTCGCCAAGTTGGAAGGGATCTGGATCCGAAACCCAAGCTTCAGGACCAGATAAGGGACCTGGAATACCAGCTGCGTCAGGTTGAACCCATCGCCGAAGTGGAGGACGCGCTGCAACCCGTTTCCGATGTTATTGAGAGCCTCAGGATGACTCACCTCTTGATCATGGTTGCCAAGCAAGACTTGCAAAGGGAGAAAAAGATGATAGACAACAGCATTTCTAGGTATGATGGTACCATGATGAACATAGCTGCTTGGAGCGACCAGCTGAAATCGGCGATCAAGGCAGAGGGACCAGACGATGACAAGCGGAAGGGAGTTGAGGTAGAATTGCAGGAATTCCTTAAGGCTGAGCTCTCAATTTGTCGAGCACGTGCGCCTTCGGGTTGAGTGTTTTCGACAGGAGTATTGGTTATCTAGAGGTGGGTTTGTGGGATGAAGGATTTTGAAGAGACAACGCGAGGGCAAAGGTGTATTATACAATTTCTCATTCATTGGTTCGACAGAGACTTCCTTAACCACGCTACCAAGAGGCTATTGACCGCTATAAAAAACACAATGACTGCTGTATAACTCGACGGTAAATTTGCACCCCAGAATAAGAGAGTCAACGTACCCTAAAACTCACAATAACATCTATACTGGGCTGATTGACTAAACAAAACAACCAACCCTGGCCAACGACCTAGAAGATATGGATTTATGGAGAAAGTGCTTCATTCATGCCATCTTATGTAAAAGAGTTCCGAGATCACAAGCATGACAAACAGACACGTCAATCATCTCTTTTAGCCCCTAATCTCACATCCATAATGCATCATCAACAGAACTTGCGCCGTCATGACGACGGCCATGCCACTTCCCCTCTCCAAGACTTTCACTAATGAGTCCACGTTTGTGCGTCAGAATTTCACTCTGAACCTTGTCCAGCCTTCCCTTCAGAATATTGGCGTCACTGATAGCCGGTTTGACAAGAACATCGGCCAGCACTGAGTGGAACTTGGACGACAAGGTTGATCCAGCTTTCCGTCGCATTTCCCCAATCGCCAAAATAGTCTTGTTCAAATTCATCGTCATTGCCTGCCCGTGTGCCTGTTTGATTTGAGTTTTGATATCTTTGGCTTCAGAAATGAGCACATAGAGCTCACGCCTGACTTTCACAAAGTCGAACAGTCGAAGCGGGGTGACTTCTCGTCGCCACGTTTCCACTCGATCAGATCGTGAGGGAGTCTCAGGGGCAGCTACCGGAGTCAGGGGTTCATGAATCCTAACCAGTGTCGTTGGTAGCGGTGTCTGTTGATGGACGGGTTCTTGAGGGCAATCCTCGGTTTCGGTGATCTGAGTGAGACGGATGGCTGATGTGTGTTGACGAGATTTGTGAACAATGCTGGGGCAGTACGAGGACATGCCGTTGCCATTGCCTACAACTGTGGGACAGTATGAACCATTGCTTGTGGAATTGGCAACTACTGTTGGAGCATTTGATGACTCGGGGTGTTTGAGGTAAATAATGGTGGGGTTCCACGAGGTCATCGAAGAGGCGTCAGCGAGAGAGCCAGGCGTATGTTGTTGTTGAAAGAGCTCTTGCTGAGCCAGTTGTTGACTCGATTGCTGAAAGGGGATGTGTTGTTGAGGTGGAAGCTGTTGCGGATGAGTGTCGTATTGTTGCTGAGCGGGGACCGGCGGCAGTTGAGTTGATGAAGACTGCTGAACCATGTCTCGAAGCATTGGGGTCTGTACCGAGCAATCCTGGTTACAAGGCGGTGCCTTGTATCCAAGACTGCCGGCCGATATGCCCGAACAAGAGCTTGGCGGGACTGCTTGGGGCACCAAGGTAGTAGTAGCATGATTGCTCCTCAAGGTCTGGGCGTTGGCTACTCGAGAAACCTGATGCATGCTCGCATCGAATTGTTGGGGTGATGAGTACTGACACGATTGCAGCGGTTGAGCCGGAAAGTGACCCGGCTGGAAGTTCGGCTGTCCGGGGGCACTGACCGAAGCAAAATGAGGCTTGTGGAAGACAGCAGGGACGAAATGCGGATTGAACGATGTGCATGAGCTCGAAGTGGTTTGAGGAAACCTAGTCAATGTCGGATCGAATGACGTAGAGGACGGGATGGTACTAGGAGAAAAAGGGGAGGGGGCAAGGCCAGAGTAATGGATGATTGACGGATCGAAGGACGTAACAGAGCCTTCAGATTGGCCAATAATGTTCCGCTTGAAGTCTAAAGCATGACTGAAGGTGTGATTTTGGATTCCATCGTCATCAATGGTGATGACCTCTGGGGCATCTGGCATGTCCACATCTTTGGACTCGCCAACAATGGAAAGCACCTGTGATACATTAGCTCACCGGCCAAAGACTGCGGGTTGCTGGAGAGTACGAACCTCAGGGGCTTCCGGGGGGGAAATGAGCTGGTGGGATGGGAAGGGCCTCCATCATTGCCTGGAATGAATTGAGGCCCGGAGATTGCTTCTCCGCTTCCTTGGCCTGCAGGAATGTTGGAAGAGTGATATCGCCATCCCAATCAGGCTCCAGCCAATTCTTTGTCCAGCACGGCCATTTGGCAGTCCACCCACCAGACTCAAGACGGATGGACTGGACAACTCCGCGGGCGACAAGACGATCAAATAGACGGACCATTTGAGCTTGTACACGAGGGTATACATGCGTGGGGTAGTCGGAACCTGGAAAGTAGCAGTTGATGGCTTTGAGCAAGCTGGGGAATTCTTTCTGGACGCAACGGTGAGCCATGTCTTGCCTCGTAAGTTGATGGATCAGTGATGAACGTACTTGAGTACATGAACGTTTGTTTAACTCATGCAGTGCCATGTGACGTAGCATCTGAAGATTTGCATTGGGGCATCTCCAGTCGAAACGGGTATACAAGCCTTTCCGAAGTGATGACACAGGGACACCCTCGCACTCGTGTATTGTGTTTGAGCGACACATGGTAGTAGGAGTCTGTGAAGAGAAAAATGTGATTTTGGGGGCGAGGGCAGAAAAAAAAGTTGAAGAGGATAAACGACAGAGGCAAAGGTGAGGGAGGGGGAGAAAAAAAAAAGGATAAACGGCGCGAACGGTACATGGAATTGTCAACTGCATTCTCAGCCTTAGGCATCTTTGCCATCATGACTCACAAATAGCGGTGAGTCTTAACCTCTGTTGTTCGTGCATATGTGACTTCTATTGTCGATGCAGCGCGGGTGATGATTTTCATACACGTCAACAGGTAGGGAGGTGATTCATGTGAGTGCGTGCAGTGGCACACCCATATTTCTTTAAGTGCCTGCATTAGTGCACCACGTGTGTTTAGGTGTTCGCATTAGCGCATTACGTAGCGCTGACAGGCGGGAAACGTGGACATGCTCCGATTGGCAATCCGGAAATGCTGAAATGCGGTGACAGCCTTTCAGCCTTGTTCTGGAATCCCTTTTGCCGATGCGCAAAACAGCCACTGATGACAGAAACTCCAAAACGTAACAGGCGGTGAAGAATCAAGATATGACACGTAAGTGTAATTGGGCACATGATCTCAACAGATGGTTCTTCGTCTGGGAAGAAAAAAATAGAGGAACTGCTTTTCCCCCAAAACTCCAACCTTCAATGTTTCCCTCATGCCTCTCGCTTTTACCATGCCTCATCATGCTCACCTCTCGAATTGTCTTCTACATCTTCATGTATGTCTTTCAAGCCCTTGAACACGGAAGCAATCGCGCTCTATCTTTTTGAGAAGGCCCTTATTTCGATGGGTTTTTCCTCTTGTCCCAGCGGCCTGCCTTAGGGGTTTGTTTCATCACAGTGCCCTCCATGAAGCACGGGACAACAGGATGAAGGCATCCAGCTGCCTCAGGATTGACCTCAATCAACGTTTCACGACATGGGGAAGTCATGGCCGTTATTTCGTCGTCCATACGGCTGGCTTTACACATCAACATGGGCATCCATAGACATGCACCCAAAGACACTGGTCATACTGACCTGGATCCTGTGTCTGATTCGACTTCTTCACCAACACACAATCGTGCTCAGCTCACGGCTTTCCCTTTTCGCACCTTCACGGCCAAGTCATCATATACCATGGTGTTCAACGACTTTCGGCAAGCACAGCCAGGCCCTTATCAACCAACAAGAAGAGTCCCAGGCCGGACATACGTCCATCTCGATCAATAAAGCGCCCATCTGACATGCATTTCCGTCTTTTGGCTTCCTCCCTTCACGGTCACCGAATCACGAGCCGAACATGATGCATGGATCACGAGAAGGCCTCCCTGATGGAAATTTCACCTGGCCATCACACTTCCCCTGCTGCGCGCCCCGTTGCTAGCTGTTGCGAGCTAAATGCCGCCTACCAAATGCCTCTCGCAAAAAGTCCCGCCCGATCACGAAACGCCCCGGGCACCACATGACGCAAGCCCCGCTCGCAGCCAAACCGCAAAATGGCATCAAATGCCCCGCCTGCCCATTTGGCAGTGATTTTCTTCCCGCCCAAGCTCTGGTCTTTTGGGACGATGCATACTACCCTCTCCAAAGTCTTCGAGTACTTAGGATCCCTGGCTCCTTGGCTTCACAAAGCTTACCATGACCGCCATGTAAGGACTCACTGTTGAAACTACTTCGCCTCTTCCTATGGCATGACAACAAACTACTTGGATACGACTCGATCCGTTTCTCAAGGGCGCCCTTGATCGTTTATACTTCTGGCTTGGCGATCATATCAAGGGCTAGGCTTCAACCATAACAAAGAATACGATATCAACACTTCATAGCATCATGTTCCGATGCTAACACAGTCATCGCCTGCACAGTCACTCGGCACTGCCAGTTCGAAATCGCGATTGACTCTCAGGGATTCTGGCAATGTGCTTCACCTGGTCATGCCTCAATGCCTCTCATGTTTCGTCCGCTGTGTCTGCAGCTGCTATGGCGCACCGGAATAGCATTTATCGAGGACAGATTTGGTGGTCCAAGACATTGAGTCAGAGATCTCGACACTGCCTAATAGTGTCGAATCTGTCATCTCGCTTTAAGGCCGCAATGCCTCACTGCGCTTTTCTCTTTGACTCATCCCATATTCCTGTTTTCTTTCCTCCTTGCCTCTCATAGTATTCATGGTCTGTGTTTTCTTCTGATTGTTTCTCTCTGCCTCCTCTATCCACGAGGCTTTCTAATGTTGTTTTTGGTGCTGTATTGTTGAGGAGGGGACCCATGTAATGCAAGCCCAATGGCAAATATCCGTCATTGGGGAGGGGAGAAATTCAGTGATGAAGAGCATAAAATGCCTCGTCAAAAGGGTTTGGCCCAACGACGCACCTCTCTGACTGGTGGCATAAAATGCCGACTGATGGCATAAAATGCCAGTGGCACAGGGCATTGGGGCGCAATCCTTGACGCTTTCAATCACGCCCGTCCAACCATCCAAGTATCTTGTGGTTGCAGCATGCAAGACAGCCTACATCACATTGAAGCATAAAATGCTTCCAAACCGAAGGACATCAATTGTCCTTCACTTTTCCGGCATAAACTGCTGGCCCAATCTTTTGAAGGCATAAATTGCCTTCTTTTTCCAGGGACATAAAGTGTCCCTCACATTTCTGACGGCATCAACTGCCGCCAGCAGAGGCATAAATTGCCTTTGCTGTGGAGGTCTAGATCAACTCGAAAGCGTGATTTTCTTTCTTTCCTTGGCGTATATCTACTGTCTCTTCAACTTCTTGCGGCATGTATTGCCAGACGTATCTCGTCTTCACGAAAAATACTTTTCTTCCTCCACGCAACCACCATTCAGATATTGTTTGGCCCCCCAAAACGCAACATTCATCTCTACTTTCCATCTCAAGTCGGTTGGGCATGTGCAACTGGGGTCGGGGGGTCTGGGGGTCGGAGTTCTCTCGTATGAACTTCTCACCAATCTCCAACAAAGCGCCGGCTGCGCTGGAAGCCCTCTGATGAGGTGTCGGCTTTGTCTTAAGTTCTGTGTTCAAGGCAACTCTACAAGGAGACAGTCATCAGTCTTGCCACTAGAAAAAGTCTTCTGCCCCAGCATTGTGGTCCTTTGATCAGTGCCAAAAGCCCCAACAATTGTCCGCTGGCGAATGCTGCTTGTATGACCTTGTTCATTTCGGTGCCACGCAACATGAACAAAGTTGGACAACCGATAGCACAACTACAAATTACCGCTCCTGGCTGAAGATGAAAAATCATCTGGCGATCACTTGCCTGGCACGTCTTGATTCAAGCTATACCGGGCTACGCCAAGCAAACTGATACGTATTCCCTCAGCCTATTTCTATCAGATGATGGTGTACGATCTCGATGTTTGGTGGTATTTTTGTCCTTCTTGTCGGCTTCAAACACAGGAACCTTGATGAATAAAATGATTTTATCCTCGCATAACTTTGGGCGCTGCGAGGTGGGCTCAATTCTACGTCCTTTTGAGCATGGAACTATCCTGTGATGCGACTTCTTTCTAGTCTTGACTGGGTCTTTTTGCCTTCTCTATCTGGGCTCTACAATTTCAAACTGCTTCATCAAAACACTGGCCACCATGCCCTTTCCAAGCAATCTTTGCATTGCATCTTCGATGTAGCCTCACGGAAATGCATCTCGTTCTCGAATGGAGATACTTGGTTCAGTTCGCCGTCCTTGACACCGCCATCAGTCCTCCTCGCTGTTTAAATTCCTTGTTGGAGGTGCCGAGTCTTGGACACGTGACTCATATCCTCGTTGATATGAGAGGATCAATCTGTCCTCATGGAAGTCAGGGGAGCATTTCAACCCAAATCTCAGTTGATTATCATGGCGTTCCAAGCGAGTCAAATCATGGAGCATGTCACTAGTATTTTATCGTCCGCTATCAATTGACTTACACGGATAGTTTCTGGGCTCATATTGCTATGGAGCCTCTGGGTGGGGATAGGCGTGCCGGTAAAGGGTGATGCTTGGGTCCGCCATGTCCCTACCATCTGCTTTCCTATCACGTTTAATGTTTGAGCCGGCCGCACGCAGGGCGGCATTCCATTGTTTATTCAGCCCCTACCCTACCTGATCACACATGGTTAATCTACTGCTCGTGCCTTCGTTTGAGTAAAAAGTCTCCGCTTAACCGCAAATTCTAGCCTCCATTTGTCGGCTGCCTCATATGAGGATAACTTGTTCATACTCTATTGCTACAGAGGCTTGAGCACTTGCTAGAGATCGAGTCTGAATGTGCCAGGGTATTCATTACCGTAACAGGGGTTCCTCTCTCGCCGGTATATTCTCAGACGTAAGCACATTCTCGTTTGTGGTTTTTTCGATGCTCTTCTTAACATCAATCCGGATACAGGATAGGAACGGTCTGTATTAAGAAGAGGGAATTCATCCAAAGAAGACAAAGCTGGGTTCATAGCAGTTCCGGGTAGACGTGTCCGCCCCAGCCGTGCACGGCAATTCTCCATCTGACACCATTGGGATCAAGGATAGCTGAGCCAGAAAATCGTACTGTAACGTGTCATTTCTCGTAGTGACCCAAAAGGATGACAAGGACAGTGCAAAGCGTGTTCAAGATAGGCACTAGTAATAAATATTCCCCTTTCTAGTCCCAGGGAGCGCTAGGCTTCGAGGGGTAACTCCCGTCGCTACAAAAACCTAGATATAAATTCAGTTGATTGCAGCACGCAGGAACTGCTCTTATAGCTTTTAATATATATTCCCAGGTTTTTATTACATCGTCTCGCCTATGAGCCAGTTTACTATGCAAGATCTATAATATATAACCACTATATCTAGGTTATAACTACGATATCTAAGTTATAACGACGATATCTGAGTTATAACCACTGTATCTGGGTTATAACCTATGTGATTAGGTTATAACTAGCGAATGACCTAAGCTTACTGGGCGAGATCTATTATGGAAAATGCTAATTAAGTGAGCTATTTCTTTACCAAAGCCAGTAGAAGGATATAGCACTTAGGCTTGGTAACTAAATTAGGGGTTTTTATAGCTCTTAGTCTGTGTTTCAAGGAGTGCCGGGGCTTCCAGGGATCTTAGACTGCATGGATGTTATTCGGGAGGTATCGAGGATCTAGATGAACACTTCTAGGATGATGTTCCGCCGGACAACTAAGGAGCCGTCACTGCCTACTTAATGTCGCGGCCTGCGGTCCAGATATGAGCTTCTACAGGATTCGTCCGTCTGAGTCTAGGTAGCCTTTCTTTATTGTATGCAAAGATATCAAGAGCTATCAGCCACAATAGCAAGAAACACAGCTATCAATACATAATGGTATTAAAACCCGGTACCGTAATACACCCTAGTGGGTAGAGTTTGGTGGTCTCCCTTGCACATACGACCATACCCACTGGAGAACTCGGGATCCCGTCCGCTCTCCCATAGATAAGCCAGTGAGGGGCGGATTAGTAGTTGGGTCGGTGACGACCAGCGAATCCCCGCTGTTGTATGTTTTTGCCAGATTGCTTGCGGAGCCCATGCTCCATTCTTTTTTTACTTCTCTTTATGCCCTCTCTCCATCTCATGATCACTTATACTTCCTGCTATGGAGCATTCTTCTAGAAACCTCCCCATGACCTGATGCAAGAGACTAGAGCTGGTGCCACAGATGCCATGACGAAGATTAAGCCTTTTGCAAGGTCGACTAAGGTACCAAAAAGGTCAAAAAAGGTGCTTGTTTAGTGGGAATACTGTAGTGTCTAAATCAGTCTCTAGTGAATCTTTGCCCCAGCGCCTACTGCAACTACCTGCACCACCTGCTAAGTAAAATCAATGTGTCGTGTTTCGTTGCCTCCCTTCTCCCTCGCCAACTTTTCTGTCCTGGTTTGTTCATCATGTCCGTTTCTCCTGCATCGGGTTGCGTTGCTCATGCTATTTTTGACGTGCGTCGTTTTATCTGTCTGTCTTCACCTTGATCACCAGTTGAGGCCCGCCATGAGGGCAAGACCTAGCCCAACAACGGTGAAAAGGACAGCCAAACCATGGTGAACCTAGGCCGGACAGAATTGACGCGCTCTGTTGCTCGCTGGTCCCCCGAGAAGTCGCTGGCATCTCTCGATATGGGGGTTTGTAATCTGGAACGCCACAAAGAATCTCGACCACATAAGGAAAT
Organism: Fusarium ambrosium; assembly: GCA_003947045.1. Classification (NCBI taxonomy): domain Eukaryota; kingdom Fungi; phylum Ascomycota; class Sordariomycetes; order Hypocreales; family Nectriaceae; genus Fusarium; species Fusarium ambrosium. The sequence goes on from NIZV01000463.1 coordinate 21,069, forward strand.
GGCTAGGTAAGCGCCAAGACATGGCGCGGAACTGACCCTTATAAAGCACGGTTTGTTGCCTCAAATGCAAGCTGTATCCATGATATAGAATAATCAAGAGAGCGAGGAAGCAACTAGTGCCTAGCCCAGGACAAAAGAAAGAATCTCTTAAATTATCCATTGCCTCATGATCTTTCAACAAACCTGAAAGTTAAACCGTCTACCGTCAAGCCTGCCTTGCCCTGAATCGAAATTCCTACTCGAACTACCTCGTAGTTGTCCGTTTCATACACCTGCAGACACTCTTCCTCGCTTTTTGCGGTGATCTGAAATGCCTTCCCAGATACAACTGCATTCCCGTCCGAATCATCGACCAATGCCTTGTAGAGGCCCCAGTCTTTGAGACGACCGCCATAGATCCAAGCCGTATAATAAGTTGGGCGTCTCCCAAGAAGTCTTGCAACAACATGGCTTTCAGCTAGCGTACCGTATACAAAGTACCACACCGGATACTCATTCTGCTTCGGACGAGGCTGGGCGGTTTGAAGTCGATGCTGAGGCATAGTTGTGTCGATTCCAAGAGTAGGGTAGCGTGATGTATCTGACAAGGACTTTCGAGCTTTCGAGTATCGGATAAAGGTTGGACGAAAGTCACCAAGAAACTTCTCGATAGCATTTTTAACCAACCCATTGACTTCACAGAACGAGCTTGGCTGTCCATCGGCATCTGTCGCGTGGATCACGGTGGGAGAAGTACCCAGGTTTGCGGCCTCAGCAACGGCCTCGGCAGTGCTGAGTGGACCTTCCCGTTTTAGGAGGAAGGTTGATTGTCGGAGCCGGCGCTTTTGGCCTTCTGTAACCATGGTATCCCGAATTGGTTGTTTACGTATTCTGGTGCAAGAATACTCGTACGCCTCTCGATCGAAACCTTCTGCTTCCTTCTCCTCTCGCACCATGTCCCAGTGGGCGTCTGAAATCAGTGCCTGGGGGCTTAATCGGTGTTGTTTGATGTTCTGGATTGCTTCATGGGTAGAGAAACTGAAGAGATGCTACCACTTTTCGACAACAAGAGTGTCAAGTGCGTCGTCATCATCAATATAGATGGCCTGGGCCATTGCTTCCAGCTCGTCTAGTAGATCCATGGCAAGGCCTGTTAAAGGTGTCCCATCGTGTTTAAAGTTAATATATAGGCCAATTATTTAGTAACCTATTGATTTCTATATCTAAGCTACCTTAATTAATATATAACTCCCGATAGGTTAACTTATCTTATTAGCTATAACCTAAACTTTCTACCTTTATAATTAAAACCTT
>NIZV01000464.1:0-22261 GCA_003947045.1 Fusarium ambrosium
GAGCGATTGATTGTGCAGGGGAGAATGAAAGTTATACGGTCAATTGTAATAATGAAAGAATGAAAGTGGAGGGTTTGAATTGTGCTCAAAAAAACGTGGCACCAAGTCATTGTAATCTCGATAAACTGGGGGTCCACCTGGGGGGAGGAGGGGAGTGTGTCTCGATATTAAGATGAAGGTGTGTGTGCCTCAGGATGAGAGGAATGGAAAAAGCTCAAGAGTTGCAACCTTCAAAGAGTGAAATATTGTTTTGTTTGAATTGACGGTGGTTGTGGAAACGAGTCATCCCCAACCTTTTGCTATTCTACATGAGACGACAAAACGAACGACGAGGCACAAGACGGTCTGGGCGGGTGGTTCGGGACGAAAGCCACGTCGAGCCGGTGACGCCGCCGCAGGTGTCTAGGACAGGGGAAGATTGTCCGCTGCACATACAAAGTGTATATCCCGTATGTATGCCGTAATCTGCAGTGAGATATGTATGTATTTCTGTGTTGTTGATGTTTTGATATGATGAGAGGCTGGTTCAACGGGGGCATGGAACAAAGTAAATAGACGGAGCAACCATAGCCATGGTGAAACCCGTCAGCGTCCTGATTCCCGATGGACCAATCTACGATGTAATGCAACGGTGTCGAGATGACAGTGTCGTCTTGGCTCAACGGCTTGAGATCCGGTCCCCTGGGCAAAAGCCAGGCAGGCCTCTTTCTCTCCACCACGAGCGGTCGGGAGTAATATCAATAGATACAACAAAAAGAAACGGACGGAGAATTGCGGTGCCCAACTATTTGGGTCGAGATGCCCGCCGCGGGCAGATATATTACCCTCCGTGCTCTGGAAGGCAATAATCGTCAACCCAAAATTGCTCACGGGGTTAATTATGCCACCCGCCAACCCGGGTCTGGCTTGTTAGAAGCCATCCACGGGGTCCTTGAATCTCAACTCGACGATAATCCACAAGGGTTTATCCCCCCCTCAAAGCTTGGAGAAGCCCGTGAAATGGGGGAGAATGCAACGGTAACTGATCCATGTCTTGGGGCGGTCGCAGTTGAGGGGAATGAATGGGTGCTGGCTGGGGAGAGGTGGTCCTTACATACATAGTAGGGGACTGGTCCACCAAGCAATGAGTGATCTTGAAAAGGACGGGATCATGGGGGTGCCACCGAGGGGGCTGAATCTCTCCGTCCTTCTGTAAAAAGAAGAAAATCTGCCTTGCCAGAGGGACGCCTGGAGCTTGTTTGGAAGCTTTGACAAGCAGTTGAGCCGCTCGTTCCTTGCTCCTGGTTTCGTCTTCCTTGTTCCTGGATCACGACACTCCTTGCATTGAACACTCAGGTACGCGAGGCACAAGATTCGACCGGTTCTTCTTTCCTTTTTCCCCCCCTCTCCAGTAAGTGGCCGGCCATTCAATGCTGTGCATCTGCCAGGTTTTTTTTCTTGGCCTCCCACAGAGTACGTATTCCTGCTCTGCGGAACTCCGGCAGCAAATCGAGTTGCGAATGGCTTCGCGGCCTCGTATCAAATACGCAGGACTCGACCCACATGTGTCATCTGAGGGGCGGGCAGCAAATCAAGAATCGGTTGTGTTGGTCTTTGGACAGAAAGGGAAAGTGCCGTCGCTAATGTAGGAACCAATCCTTTTCACCTGCCATGAACGCGTAAGGTGATTAACCTTATACGCGCGCTTTAATGGAAGAAAACACAAAACAGGGAATTGTGCGATTAGTGCCTTGGTCCGTGACGCAAAATCTAACCCTATCCAGAGTTGTTCAGATTTATGCAAACCGCCATGGCCATGTGGCTATCGGCCGCTCCTCCAGACCAAGTGGGCTCGGGAACCGCGGCGGCCCCTCTGAAAAGCAAGTGATGATGGATCGGTCGGTCGGGGCGGCGGACTTGATTCAGCTCCTCTCTTCCTCGAGATCGGTTCTATTCAATTCTCCTGCCGAGTCGATTCAGCTGCCTTCGTCAGCAAGCTCAAACTCTATGGGACTCTTCGGGATACAGGCGCCCGGCAATCGTCTTGGCAGTTGGAAAAGTCTAAACCTCTGACAACGGAGCCGTTTGGGTGGGTGACAGCGGCCAACGAGATTGGGTGGGAGACGGCGTTTCTAGTCGCTGTTTCAACTCTGCGACCGCCGTCACGCATCGCTGCTGATGGGCGCAACACGGCAATGAATGATGAACATTCTCTCAGCTTCGATAGGAGCCAGCAAGAGATGCACTCATTGTTGTCAATTCGAGGCGTAGCCCTGAGCAATCTCGTTTCTCTGCAGGGCTAGATACCGAGAGGTTGGGTGTCGCTCGGGGTCGTGCTTGGCGTGATCTGGTTGATGCAACTCCGATGGCCGTAAGACCCAGGCCCAGCGGTCACAATCCACCCCGACCGAACAAAGCCTGCCAGTTGCTCTTTTGTGATCATAACTGGCTGCTCCGTACTGTACTCCGTCCGGAGGACTGCATGCCTCGATCCTCGATCGAGTTGCCGAGGTGGAGACTCAGAAACACCGAGATAGCGAGACCACCAACAACAGAATCACAACTCGCCGGTTCATCCCATCGTGCCAACGAGGTCCTTGCAGAATTACCTCTCTTGCAAAACCTGCCACGCATACTTCCGCTGTTATAGGTGTAAGCGCTTCCTACGCACGCACGTCGTCGTCCTGCAAGCCGTATTGCTCGTTCCATGGACTTGATGCATCCCCCGTAACAGCAAGCCTCGTCAGACACGTGGATCGAGACGGCCATTGCGGCGTGGTGATGGCTGACGCGCGCCTTGTTGGGGTTTGCTGATCCGCCATGGGGGCATGGCATGCACAAAAGTCTGCACAAAGGGTGTGACATTTTATGAAAGGTTCAAGACGAGAGTTGCGCCGCGGGCGTGCATTGACGTGCAAATGAAGGTCGAGATGGGCCTCGAAATCTCCACTTCGAACATGGGGATGTCAAGCTTCAGCCATCTCGGTCGTCGCAAGCCGACTTTCCATAACGAGGGTGAACCTTTCGAGAACATCCTCCAGAGCAAAAGGACCTTATCACATTCTGACTTTGCCCGCTCAACCGCCGAGGTTTGCGTTGCTTTGCGTTGACGCCGCACGCGTGATTTGCTTGCGGTTGGGACGGGTAAATTGATTTGATCAACGAGCGTTGGCGCCGAGAGGTTCAGTTTCGCGGCACAGGACCAGCTTTGGACATGATCTGCAGCAATCACGTCCAGTTTGGGTCGAGGAGGGTGAGGTACGTATCCCAGACTATGCTGTTCCTGAATATCAGGGCACAAAGTGGACATGAACTCGATGCACAAGGTTTGCACCAGGCCCGGCGGAGAAGACCCAAGATGGAAATGAAGGGGAAGAACGAGCAGCTCGCATGGCAGAAACTCTATCTCCCGCCGTTCTCCCCAAGCCAAATCGCCAAAGGCATCACCGAAAAGCTTTTCTCAACGTATTGGGACCAGAACCATGGTTTCCTTTTGAGGATCCCGAAGTTTGACGTGGCCCGCATGTTCCAATAGCGGCAGCACATTCCACGATCCCAACTCGAAGCATTGGCTGAGGTGGCTTGCAGGCGGCTTCAGCGGTCCCAGCGCCTCCAGCGTTACCCCCGCCGCACGGCGCGCGGCGTCGGCCAGGGATGGAGGGGTGTTGAATGAGTCCAGGGGATGGATGGAAGGCGGTGGGGGATTGATTCGGGGGTCGAGGGAGATGGATGGCCGCTGGTGAAAGATGGACAACCGCCAGGCTCAGGAACGAGGCATCAATGAGACCCGAGACGTTTGTTCAAGGGGACACAGGGCGGCTCTCTCGGACGTGCTGATGCTGATGTGCATCGATTCGCTGAGGCTCTGAGGCTCTAGCTGACGCCCTGTGTTTCCAGATCCAGCCACTGGGCGATTGTGGTGATTTCCTATGGTGTCTCCCGTGTCCCGGGCCGTATGTATACCGGTAGGTAGTCTGAGTCTTGTGTGAACATTTTCCGTGGTGTGGTTTCGTCTTCTGTGTCGTGTGTCGCAGCGTTGAGCGCACGGGAGGTACCTCGTGTACGGGGTGTGAGGTGAGGTGAGGTGAGGCAGGTGGTCAGTCACGTCGGGTCGTTTGCATTTTGTGCAAGAGCCAAAGTTGTTCGCACAAACTTGTGCTGTGCGCGTCAAGGTGATGCATGATTCGCCGCCCAACAACCTGAAGCCGTGAACAGTAGCCATCCCATTGGCGGTGTTTTCGGCGCTTTTGGGACTCTGGATGGATGGATGGAGCGGACAGTGGCGGGCCAAGGTTGAGCAGTGCAGTGCAGGTCTAAACTAACCTATGCCGTGCATGATTTTGTGCTCTCTTGTGCAATTAAACAGGAACCACCCCCTGCAGCTCCACCACCACCACCCAAAATATGGTCCCAAAATGGTGCCCAAATCCCTGCTGATTCCCTGATGCCAACTCCACTGGCTGAGCATTCCCCTGTGACCCTCTTGATCCCCCCCCTGTGCGTACCCCCCTGTTCCCTGCTCTATCCCGGGGGGTCTCGCGCTTTGCTGTCGCTCACTCGCTGCAATCCCAGGCCTGGGCTCGCTCTGACTCCTGTTCCTGGCTCTTCGTCTCCCCTGCCTTGCCTTGCCTTGCCTTGCCCTTCCAAGTCCCCTTCCCTGCCCACTTCCCTTCCAAGTCCCTCCGCTCCGTCTCCTTCTCGCTTCGCTTCTGGTGGTCGAGTCCCGTCGCTGCCTCTCTCTCCTCTCGCTCCATCCGTTTCTCGCCATCTCCCCTTTCAACAAAACAAGCCACTCCCTCCCGCCGCTCGTTCGTTCCAGTCCCTCCTTCACCTCCCCCCACACGCAAAGCGTTTGATCTTCTTTCACCTTTGGAGCGTATTGTGGTGACCAATGCTGCCTTCGTCTCCTTTCCATCGTTGAGTCTTTTTTCTTTCGGTTTTCGTTGTTCAAGGGCGTCTCGTCTCGTGCCCTTAAGCTTCTTTGTTCTACCACCTTGTCTGGTTCCACGACACGATCCGATTATCTCTCGCCTCCTTTCCTCTCGATATCTCCTCTTCCGACCGACGACATTTGTTCGCTCGACTAGTCAACCGTCGTCTGTGATCTTGTCTCCATTCGACAAAGGATTCACGACGTCTCGTTTAATATCGACGACTCTACCGTTCGCGTCATCGACTCGGCTCACTGTTAATCAAGAGATTTCGACCAACCTCATATCGTATCGATTCACCGCATCTTTGGACCAGCCTGGGGTAACACCAACCAAAAAGAAAGCCCTCAGCTTTGGATCAGACAAGCCTCAATTCCAGTTGATCTGATTCGAGGCCCGCTCCCATAATAAGCGGATTAATCAAAGCAACCCAAACCTCCCTCACACTCGCTCTATATCCGATACACAACCAACAACAATGAAGACCACAACAGCTGCTACGTTGGCCTTCCTGGCCGCCGCCAACTTCCTCGGAGTCTACGCTGCTAAGACCGGACAACAAACGCCGGCTGTCACTCCGGTCATTAACCAGTTGACCTCGCATGGATGCTTCAAATCCGGAGCCAACTTTACCGTGGAGGCATCGGGAGCCAAGGTCACGAGCGGCTACTGTGGTGAGGTTTGCAAAGACGCTGGCATGTATGTGTCAGCTATGAAGGCCGATAAGTGTTATTGCGGCATGGTTTATCCTCCCGAGGACGATTTGGTCAAGGACTCGTTTTGCAACTTCCCGTGCCCGGCCTATCCCCAAGAAGCTTGTGGTGCCCTCAAGACCTATTACTCTGTCTTCAACACAGGTCTGGAAATTGCAGTGGATGACTACGTTCCCGAAGAGACGACTACGAGCGCCGCTCCCTCATCGACAAAGGCGTCTGAGAGTACCGCCGTCGAGAGCACCGCTGTCGTGACACAGACCGATGATGTCTCTCAACCCTCTGATTCTAGCAGCGCCGACGAAGACAAGAAGAAGGACGGTCCCAATGTGGCCGCTATTGCCGCGGGTGTTGTTGTGGGTGTGGTGGTGGTCGGTGCTATTGCTGCTGGTGCCATCTTCTTTGTCCGCCGCCGACGAAACGCTGAGATCGAGGAGGAGCATCGCAGAAACGCTGCTGTGAACGCATTCATCAACGGCTCTAAGCCCCCTGGCAGCAGCGGCAGCATCTCGATGACCGACTCTCGCCTCGACCCTGTCATGGCCCACCGACGACTCAGCGACGGTAGCATCGCTGACAACCAAGACTACTCTCGGAGGATTCTTCGGGTAAGTTTACAAGACTAACTAATTCCATTGAGATATATATAACTAACATGATCAGGTCACCAACGCATGAGCGAATTCCAAAATTCTTCAAGGCTTATAAGCCAACCACTCCCCATCCACAACCTCACCATCGGCATTCACGGCGTTTTTTGGGATGATAGCTCATGTCTATTGGTCGATCGATTCCCCCCGACGATCTGGCGGCGTTTGACTCTTTTCTGGGCGTAGGGTTAGACCTTTTTATTCTCTTTTGCCTCTGCGGAAATAACGACTGGATTTGATCAAGCACACTCCATGGCACTCTGGCTCTCCCTACGCCGTCCACTCCCTAACTCGTCACTTTCAGCTTCAAACTTTGATTCGAGCAGTCGACCGGGGAAGATGAGAGCAACGCCGCAGCAACTATCCCCTGGATGGCACCGTTATTGTCCAGCGCCCTCCGCAGAAGTCATCTCTGGGTGAGGGCATCATGGCGGCAACCATACCCCCACGTGTAATCGGCACGTCTGTTTCTTTTTTCTCTTTACGACTGGGAGTCCGAGGTCTCCTCTGTACAAATTCTCCATCTATCTAGCGAGTACGATGGGAAGCAGGTCTAAAAATTAGAGGGCAACCGGGTCCTCTTGGGATATTTGGGCGGGGTGCTAGCGAGCGAGGTGTCACATAGATGCAGCAGGACGGACGCAGGGGAGATTTTTGCCAGCCCTGGTGGAGATATCACGACGAAGAGGGGGCTGGTTTATTGATGGTGTGGGATATCCTATCGTCGCTCTATTTACCCTTTTTTTACTTGATCGTTGTTTCTTCTTCCGAATCATTGACCGATGGAGGGTGGTCAAGGTGTTGTCTGTATGTAGGATTGCGCGTAGTAATCGAAACACCACCACTTGAGACTTGAAAAAGCTGGTTCTTTGGATGTTGAGTCTCACGAGTTTAGCTTCCAAGATGATCGGATGATGTTGAGGTCCTAGTGAAACCAGCCACATCCCCGGACCGCGTTCGAGCTCATTGCCCCTTGACGTTCTTACTGTATCATCGACAGGTCGGTTTGAGATAATATCATCGCTACGGTTTTCCCAGCTCCGCTCACCTCCGGTTTCTATCCTGTTTGAGGCTTGGCCGTCTTTTGTATTCTCAATCTGCCTCATGTTCCCCCAAACATGTGTGGTCAGTTTCGATGAAAACTTGGTGAGGGTCGGGACAGCGAGGTGTGAAACAAACACGCAGCCAAAGCTTCCCGTATTTTCGTAACTCATCCTACAATTCGAGTCCTTTGACCCATGGTGTGCTTGTCTTCTTCTGGCTTCTATTATCTGTATTTGTGATCCTACGTCTACGGGGTGGGCTCAGTTACTTCGCCGTTGTTTAGGCATTATTCATTCGGTGGCCGTTCTTTATGTCTCTAATCCAAGGGTGCATAGGTCTTCTATACACTGTGGTTGGTCTATGGGGTCGACATTCAGACTAGGTACCTAGTAATACTTTGTGTGTTCTGGTGGCTCTGTATGCTCGCTTGCTCGCCTCCAAAGCTTCAGTGTTGAGTAACATGTATTGCCTTGAACATCTGGACATCGAAGCAGCACATCAGTCAACGCCATATCGCCCGCACAAGAAAAAAACAAAAACAAAGAGCAATGTGATCAATCACCATTAGATCGATATGAGATGCGAGTGATGCTAAAAAAACCAGCACTCGCTGGATATTCACGGTGTCTAGGGTAGATAGTTGAATTAAGAAGTTGCTGGAGGTTGCTTCAATCACGTGACCAAAGAGCTTGGAGCTTGGCGCGATCTTGTCGCGTTGGAAAAGTTCCTGGCTCCAAACAGTTGGAAGGCACCAGCTCAAGCATCACAACACCATTCAATCTGCGCCATCACCCACCCCAACATATAATCGGCCTGCACTACTCCCAGAGGCGTCTCTTCATATACACATAGCCCCATTACACTTTTTCACAGGGCTTTTCGCCCAAGCTCAGCTGCACGATGAGCTCCGTCACAGCTCCCCGAATCCGTCGCACAGCGCAAAACACACAGTTCACGTAAGACACCATCGCTTTAGAAGAACGATCCCCAGAGCGCGAGCTGACCTTTATAGATACAATCTCTCGCGACGTGTCAACGATGTGCAAACATACCCGGTTCAGTCTCCCCAGGGTGCGACTATCCTCATATACGGCCACGAAAACGGCGTGACCATTGCCTGGCGAGGCGGCAAGCGATTCAAGGCCGCCAAGAAGGCACCCGAGAAGGAGAACGAGAAGCAGAATGGAACGGGCGAGGACTCCATCATGATTATCGACTCGGACGATGAGGAACCACCAGCCAAATCCAAGACAGCGCCCCAATTCGAGGACAAGCCCGAGTTCGAAGACGAGATTGAGGATGGCCCCTACCCCGAGATCGTACAGACACTCGACCTGGCCCTTGGAACGTCGGTGTTGAAGGTTGCGGTGATGCCTATGACCCTGACACCCACCGAGGATGCTGCTTGGGGAGGAGCCAAAATATTGACTGAGAAGATGGTCTTTGCCGTGTCGTGCGTGACCAACGACGTCTATGTCATTACACTCCCCCTTACTCCTCCTTCTCCAGAGAGTAAGGCCAGACCGGAGCTTAAGAATGATCTCCTTGCAGGCAATGCTGGCTCTGGAGCCTGGGGCGAGTCGCTTATCCTACTTGGCGGCCAGAGCAAGCACAGCGAGGGCATCGCTATCAACTTGATCATGCCCACGGCCACCGAGCGACCAGGCACAAAGTCACGGGCAGTCGTCGCTTCACACTCACGAGAGGCCTCAGGTGTTCTCCATCTTTGGGATGTGCCCCTGAACCCCAAGGACAAGCCCACGAGAGCCCTTGAACCGTTCCAGACCGAGTACTTGCCTAACCCCCTCAAGAGCATATCCTTCAACCCCACGCACACAACACAGCTGCTCACAGTCTCTGCGGTGCAAGGCGTACGGATCTATGATTTTGCGCTTGCTTCTCTCAATGACCCGGATGCGACTGGACCACTACCAGGCCAGGGCTCTTGGTTACTGTCCCTGTACCAACCTTTTGCTCGCCCTTCCGCAACAAGGAAGCCTATTCTCGACGCCACCTGGATAGCACACGGCCGTGCTGTGCTGGCTCTCCTCGCCGACGGCATGTGGGGGATTTGGGATATTGACGGTGTCAGCCCTGCTAGACCGGGTACTATCCTCTCAAGCAAACTCAAGTCTGGAGTTAGCGGAGCTGCACTGTCAGCTTTCAATGTGTCTGGATATGTGGAAGGAACGAGCTCGCTTCGCAGTGTTACTATGCAGAACAAGGAGAGCAGCACTGGGGAGTTCGCGCCCATGACTCCACACACCCGACGTCAAGCTACCGCCTCCCTCAGCTCTGCCATTACTCTTGATCGCCTGGCTACGATCCAGGGTGGTATCAAAGTGGCAGCTCTACCAACAAGCGGAAACGCCGTTCAGGACGAGACAGTTGTGCTCTGGGTTGGTGGCCTGGAACACGTGTGCGTCATTCCTGGCATTTTGCGATTCTGGGACTCCCAGCTTCGCAGAGGAACTGGTGCTGGTGTGGACATTTTCAGCGGAGCGCAACCCACTAGGATGGTAAAGCTCCTGGATCTGTCCACCGGCCTCCTGGGTGAGAGGTGTAATGGAGTTGGCCTGGTGGTAGACGACAATCATACCACCATCCAGGACGGAGACCTCCCTGCCGATGTCTTGATCCTCGGCGATTCTAGGATCGTTATCGTCCGAGAAGGAGATGACGGACCAGGCAAGAAGATCGGCGCAGTTGTTAACACGAGAAGACGGGGCTTGTTCTCTAAGAAGGATGCCATCATCGTGCATGGCAAGCCAGGAAGGCCGGCCAAGGCGACATTCAACCTCAGCACTGTCAAGCCTGGGACACTGCGACTACGGTCTGCTTCTGGACAACAGGACATTACTGATCTTGGGTTGAATAGCCGGGCACCATCACGGCCGCGTGTTGGTTTCGACTTCATGGACACCTTGAATGACGCGGCGGATGAGACGGATGACTTTACAAAGCGTGACGTGGAGGTTGAGATGTTGGATATTATGGAGATTGATAAGACCCTCGACAGCATGAACGGAGGCCGACGGAGGTCATGAAGCATGGTTGGAGCGACTGAAGAACTGACAAGCGAGCAGATATCGAGGATGAAATAATGAAGTTTGGGGACGAAAATGTACGATACCCAACACAACCACACGACATATAGGAGGACCAGCCAAGGATGCAGTCCATATCCCGAACGTGATGTGCCCCTATTCTCAGTGATTTCTATGTCTAGCCTCTGGCTATTCCGCACGGCAAGGTGGAGCGCAAGGAGAGACCCATCCTTGACTGCTTTGTATTCCGAGCGGTATATCAACAAACAAGTACTCAGTACTTTGTCGACGCCATCAGCAATGAGGTGGGTTGGGAAGTGGATTATGTGCCTTGTGCACACATCCCCCGGCTTTCCAGTGTGTATCCTATTATCTACTGGCCGAGGGGCCTTCTTGACTCTTTGGGGCTTGCCTTGAAGATGATGGGTGGTTCTGAGGTTGGTGGGGGATCATGGCCTGGGCTGGGAGTGGTGAGCGTCGATACATTCATTTGATGGGGTGTTCTCAAGGTAGTCGTAGATGATGCCTTGCAGAGTGGTAAAAAGAACTGGCAAAAGTTGCAAAAAACATACAACACCAGGGATTCGCTGGTCGTCACCGACCCAACTACTAATCCGGCGCTTCGAAGCTTAACTATGGGAGAGCGGACGGGATCCCGTGTTCTCTTCGAGCTGTGGTCGTATGTGCTAGGTGAGGCATCACAATCGACCTATGATGATGCCGGTTGGTGATATGTCAAATAGGTAGCTAAATCGACGTGTCAACATCGAGTAAACAACGACTATGCTGAAGAAAAAAGTGCTGAGATGTCTCATCGTAAGAATTGAGGTAGTTAGGTCATTGATACTATTCAACAACTCAACATCTGCTCTTCTCTCTGTTGAATCTGATTCTTGTGGCTGTCATTGGATCCAGCCACCTGGTGTTGCCTGCAGAGCGCGGAGGTCACGGTGTGGGGTCAATTAAGATCCCTGTCAATTTCGGCGCGATAGGGCGCGTCATGACGTTCCCGCACGCGTCGTTCCTTCCTCCTTACCATTGAAGTTTCCTCCCACTTGTGCCCCTTCCCTCCTTCTTCGATTTTTCATCCAGGCAACACTCAACATCCATTCTCTTCTCTGCACCAACCCAAACACACATTCACAGAGAAGAAAGTCGCCAAGATGGGTATTAAGCAGCTCTTTCAGATCATCAAGGAGGAGGCTCCTGATGCGATCAAGGAGGGTGAGATCAAGAACCAGTTTGGCCGCAAGGTCGCCATCGTGAGTCGACACCCCGTTCTCCAGGTGTCGTCAAGTTCTCATGCTGACTCTTGAAGGATGCCTCGATGAGCATCTACAGTTTCCTCATCGCCGTACGATCCGATGGTCAGCAGCTCATGAACGACAGCGGCGAGACGACATCGCATCTGATGGGCATGTTCTATCGCACTCTCCGCATGGTCGACAACGGCATCAAGCCTGTATACGTCTTCGACGGCGCACCCCCCAAGCTCAAGTCTGGCGAGCTGGCCAAGCGTTTCCAGCGTAAGCAAGAAGCCACTGAGGGCCTTGAGGAGGCCAAGGAGACGGGTACAGCAGAGGACATTGAGAAGTTCTCGCGACGAACTGTCCGTGTCACCCGAGAGCACAATGCCGAGTGCCAGCGCCTACTGAAGCTCATGGGAATTCCTTACATTATCGCGCCTACCGAGGCTGAGGCTCAGTGCGCTGTGTTGGCGCAGGCTGGCAAGGTGTATGCGGCGGCCAGTGAGGATATGGATACTCTGTGCTTCAACTCTCCTATTCTGTTGCGTCACCTCACATTCAGTGAGCAGCGAAAGGAGCCTATTCAAGAGATCCATCTGGAGAAGGTTCTTGAGGGACTAGGTATGGAGCGCAAGCAGGTACGTCACCTTACTTACCTCAAACGAATTCCCCGACTAACTGTCTTCCCTAGTTTGTGGATCTCTGTATCCTTCTCGGCTGCGATTATCTCGATCCTATCCCCAAGGTCGGCCCTACTACCGCCCTCAAGCTGATCCGTGACCACGGTTCATTGGAGAAGATTGTCGAGGCGATGGAAAATGACCCCAAGAAGAAGTATGTTCTTCCCGAGGACTGGCCCTACAAGGATGCGCGGGATCTGTTCTTCGAGCCCGATGTGAGAAAGGCCGATGACCCTGAATGCGACGTCAAGTGGGAGAAGCCCGACATGGAGGGTCTGGTGCAGTTCCTCGTTACTGAGAAGGGTTTCTCGGAGGATCGTGTCCGTAGTGGAGGCGCGCGCCTAGAGAAGAACCTCAAGAGCTCACAACAAGCCCGTCTGGAGGGCTTCTTCAAGCCAGTTCCCAAGACTGAGGCGCAGAAGGCAGCACACAAGCGGAAGTTGGAGGAGAAGAACGAGGAAAAGAAGAAGAAGCTCAAGCAGGAGAAGAAGGACAAGGCGGCGGCCAAGGCGAAGCCCCGCGGAGCCGCATAAGCAGGTACCTGACTCGAGAGCGGTGAGAAGTAATGTGGTGGACTGGACGAAAGGACTTAAAAGGAAGAGGCTTGGGATGGCCGGGATCGGGATCGGAGTTTTGGCGCGTGGAGTGAGGCTACGGATACATCCTGCGTGATGATCAAGGTCAATTGCTATCTTGGTGTGTATTTATCTGGGATCAAGAGAGGAAGGCCAAGCTGCTTAGCTATTATTGCGCTTCTACTATGGAAGGCTATTGTGTCGAATTGACGCTATTCAAAATATGATGACCACGATAAATGGTGGATATTCATATTCCCCAGGTTTCGTTGCTGACCAAAATCACTCACGCCCGAGCCCGACGGAGTGACCCTGCATCTTCTCCGCATCCCCAATCTCGGTCCCTGGCCTCTTTTACACATGGCGCCCGAATCTTGTGGAGGAGCAAGCGAGTCGTGGAACGAGCCTCGGGGAGAGTTTGGCAATTGTCGGCGTGCGATTGGACAGGAAGAGCGAACCTCGGCATCCCCACACAGTCCTATCATGACATCAACAGACACACACCCCAGGGTCGCCACGAGGGTTCTCGGCGCTAGCAAAGCAAGTTGGCTTTTTGTTCTTTTTTGTTGCGCGGGCTTTGGCTTTCACATGCTTTCTTGTCACAGCGAGAGCGAGGCGCAAGGCACATGACCATGACCGCATCGAGAAGCGCCGCGAACGACTCATGCATGACCTACTCTGGAAAAGATGTCAGCCTGTGAAAGAGACCCCGAGTATGGGGAAATGGAAACCTAGACGGGGTTATTCTGGGGGTGGAGGCACACTCCGGACAACATGTGATTGTCGACTGTGTAGTTTTTTGCCGAACTGAATTTAAAAGGGGGATGGATCGTGGGGAAGATAAAGTCATCCTGGCAAGATCTCTCGATTCCTTTTCTTCTTCCCTTTTCCCTCTCTCTCTATTGTGTACCCCTAGACTTTCTTGGCGCTTTTCCCTTGTAAGATTCAACCCTGGGAATCTCACGTTTTCTCACGTCAACCAACATCAACACCTGAACAAAAGAGTCGCAAGATGGCCCAGGTATTTACCAAGAGCGACGTTGCGTCGCATAACAAGCCCGGAGACTTGTACATTGTTGTCGATGGCGATGTCTACGACGTGACCAAGTTTCAAGATGATCATCCAGGTGAGCAAAGCCTACAGTAACTTCTACGTTGCGCCTCCAGACGCCACGAACAGTTGCGACCTGCACTCCGCAGACGCGTGCATGAACCGTTTCTTTAACGCTTAGCTAGGTGGCAAGAAGATTCTCCAGCGTGTCGCCGGCAAGGACGCGTCCAAGCAGTTCTGGAAGTACCACAACGAGAGCATCCTGAAGAAGTACCAGAAGCAACTTCAGGTCGGATCCCTCGATACCAAGCCCAAGGCCCCCGAGCCCAAGGCCGAGCCCAAGCCCGCTCCCGCTCCTGCGGCTACACCCAAGGTTGTCGCTGCTGCTGAGAAGGAGGCTTCTAGCAGTGAGGAGGCTGATGCCCTCGAGCCTTATGGAGATCAGATTCCCTTTGGCGATCCTAGCTGGTACCAGAACGTGAGTTGTCCCTTGACCATGTGTTGGGTCAATGCTGACATGAACAGTACCACTCGCCCTACTTCAACGAGACTCATGCTGCCCTTCGCGCCGAGGTCCGTGAATGGATAGACAGTGAGATCGAGCCCAATGTCACCGAGTGGGACGAGGCCAAGCAGGTTCCCGAGGAGATCTACAAGGAGATGGGCCGCCGGGGCTACCTGGCCGGTCTGCTCGGCGTCAAGTACCCTACCAACTACGTGCCCCAGGGCATCAAGTCGGTGCCCCCCGAGAAGTGGGATCTGTTCCACGAGATGATCATCACCGACGAGCTGTCGCGCACCGGATCCGGCGGCTTCGTGTGGAACGTCATCGGAGGCTTCGGCATCGGCTGCCCCCCTGTCATCAAGTTTGGCTCCAAGAAGCTCAAGGACCGCATCATGCCCGGCATCTTGAACGGAGACAAGCGCATCTGCCTTGCCATCACTGAGCCAGATGCTGGTAGTGATGTCGCCAACCTGACTTGCGAGGCCAAGCTGAGCGAGGATGGAAAGCACTACATCGTCAACGGTGAGAAGAAGTGGATCACCAACGGTATCTGGTGTGACTACTTTACCACCGCTGTCCGTACAGGAGAGAATGGCATGAATGGTGTGTCATTGCTTCTCATTGAGCGCGGCGAGGGTGTCACCACACGACGCATGAACTGCCAGGGTGTGCATTCCTCTGGTACAACGTACATCACGTTTGAGGATGTCAAGGTTCCCGTTGAGAACCTGCTTGGCAAGGAGAACAAGGGTTTCCGAGGTAAGCTCCCTAACCAAGTATGAAGACTGTACCTATACTAACGATTCTAGTCATCATGACCAACTTCAACCACGAGCGCATGGGCATCATCATCCAGTCCCTCCGCTTCTCTCGCGTCTGCTACGAGGAGTCTGTCAAGTACGCCAACAAGCGACGCACCTTTGGCAAGAAGCTCATCGAGCACCCTGTGATCCGGATGAAGCTTGCCCACATGGCTCGACAGATCGAGGCCTCGTACAACTGGCTCGAGAACCTCATCTACCAGTGCGAGCGTATGGGTGAGACCGAAGCCATGCTGCGGCTGGGAGGCCCTATCGCCGGCCTCAAGGCTCAGTCGACCTTGACCTTTGAGTTCTGCGCTCGCGAGGCCAGTCAGATCTTTGGTGGTCTGAGCTACTCGCGCGGTGGCCAGGGCGCCAAAGTCGAGAGACTGTACCGCGACGTGAGAGCGTATGCTATCCCCGGTGGTAGCGAGGAGATTATGCTGGACCTCAGCATGAGGCAGAGCTTGAGGGTGGCCAAGGCCATGGGTATGAAGCTTTAAGAAGCTTATGATGAAGGTGTAGGATGTTCATGTTGCTTTTTGTACGATTAATTATGCTGGAGTTTGGATAGCCACGTCGAGATACAATGTGGCCCAGTTAGAGCGAAGAATGGTTACTTGGTTTATTCTAGCCAATGAAAACAGGATTTGTGGCATGACAGCTGTTGAATTGAAGTGAAGGCATAACTGCCCTGGTCAAGCGAGATCAAGAAGTCAATTCCAGGGCCCCCTGGTTGGCCCCTCCCACGTCATGATGCCAGAAGCCGAGATGCGAACGGTTTCTGGGTGGCGACGAGACTGGGGATGAACTTTGGTTAGATGATAGGTAAAGAGACCGAGGAACATACGGTAAATACTGAGATTGAAGAGCTTTGCAACGCCTGGAGGTAGCTTCAAATAGGTGATTTGCAGCTTAGGAAGCTCGTTCCCCTGCTCAATGGGCACTCATATCATATGAGACTTTTACCGAATAGAGTTTCCCCCTCTACCTTCGCGAACACGCCACAAATCGAAACAACTCCTTTGTGTCGAATATCTGCCTCGGCAGCCTCCTTCAACCAATTCAGCCCTTGGCAAGTTCCGACCAGGTGATCGATCTGCCAAGCCAAGCCTGCCCACACCTCACCTCAGGTCAGTGAATCGACCACGGCCACGACCAAAACCGGGCTGCCCCGCCGCAGGCAAACACGTGACCAAGAAAATGCAGGGCCCTTCCGCCGCCATGAGGCACACACCAGCGTCACCTTCACCTACAAACTCTAAACCTTGAGCCTGCCTCACAACTTCTCTCCCCTTCTTCAAAAACTACTACCTACCTACGTACCAACAAACCACACAATCTTCCCTCCACGACCACGAATACCCACGCGATTCTCGGCTGCGCGCCTGACACGAGCGAAAGAAACAAATACCTACATCTCTTCTCCTCCCCGAAAGCCGCTTCGATTCCATTCCCCGGGTAGTGCAACCGGACAGGGCCCTTTCCGACCTCCTCCCCCCCCACACACGAAATCAGCCCTCGCAGCTCCTCAACTGCTGCCTCCCCTCGCGCCACCAGCACCTTTGAGAGGTCAACCTCTGTGCTGTTTTGCAAATAATATCATCCTCCTCACTCTCCCTGGATCCGTAGACGGATCCCCACTAAGCGCAATGGCGGATCAGCTAGCAGACAAGCTGAAATCTACCCAAATCAGGTCCGCTGCGCCGCCCTCGCGGCCCTCGTGTGTGAGAGCTTTGCGCTGACCCCAGCAGTGACGGCACGCCCGCTGGAAACGACGACTGGAAAAAGAACCTGAACCTCCCCGCTAAAGACAACCGACAACAAACAGAGGTATGCACCTGATATCCCCTTTGGCGCATTGGCCCCTCCCCGCATTCTGACCTGGCGCCTCGCAGGATGTCACAAACACAAAGGGCCTCGAGTTTGAGAACTTTGCCCTCAAGCGAGACCTGCTCATGGGAATCTTCGAAGCTGGTTTCGAGAAGCCCTCACCAATTCAAGAAGAGGCTATCCCTGTCGCATTGACTGGTAGAGATATCCTTGCACGAGCAAAGAACGGCACAGGCAAGACGGCTGCCTTTGTCATCCCTGCGTTGGAGCGCATCAACCCCAAGGTCTCCAAGATCCAATGCCTCATCCTTGTCCCCACACGTGAGCTTGCCATGCAGACCTCGCAAGTCTGCAAGACCCTCGGCAAGCACCTCGGCGTCAATGTCATGGTCACGACTGGTGGTACCGGTCTTCGAGATGACATTATCCGTCTGCAGGATCCCGTCCACATCGTCGTTGGCACTCCCGGCCGAATTCTTGACCTCGCTGGCAAGAACGTTGCCGACCTCAGCGAGTGTCCCATGTTCATCATGGACGAAGCCGACAAGCTTCTCTCTATCGAATTCACCCCTGTCATCGAACAACTGCTCCAATTCCACCCCAAGGACCGCCAGGTCATGCTTTTCTCCGCCACTTTCCCTCTGTCTGTCAAGGACTTTTCAGACAAGAACATGGTCAGCCCATACGAGATCAACCTCATGGACGAGCTCACCCTGAGGGGTATCACCCAATATTACGCCTTTGTCGAAGAGAAGCAGAAGGTCCACTGCTTGAACACCCTCTTCTCTAAGCTCCAAATCAACCAGTCCATTATCTTCTGTAACTCGACCAACCGAGTCGAGCTGCTTGCCAAGAAGATCACTGAGCTAGGTTACTCGTGCTTCTACAGTCACGCAAAGATGCAGCAGCATGCTCGAAACCGTGTTTTCCATGACTTCCGCAACGGTGTCTGCCGAAACCTTGTTTGCTCTGACTTGCTTACCCGAGGTATTGATATCCAAGCGGTTAATGTCGTCATCAACTTTGATTTCCCCAAGAATGCAGAGACGTATCTGCACCGCATTGGTCGATCCGGCCGTTATGGCCACCTGGGTCTGGCTATTAACCTGATTAACTGGGATGACCGTTTCAACCTCTACAACATTGAAAGGGATCTGGGCACTGAGATTCAGCCTATCCCCGCCAGCATCGACAAATCTCTCTACGTCTACGAGAACCCTGAGTCGATTCCCCGACCCATCTCCAACCTCCAGAGGGGCCAGCAGCCCGCTGCGCTGGCTCAGCAGCCGCAGCAACAGCAACCATTCCAGCCTCAGCAGGCTGGCCTGCCTCAACAGGGCCAGGGCAACTGGCAGAGCCAGAACGCCCAACACAACAACCAACACTTCTCGGGTGGACGGGGTCGTGGCCGAGGCCGTGGATATCGCGGTCGTGGCGGCCAAGGCGCAGGCGGACGAGGTCGCGGCCCGCCCCGTGAAGCCCAAACCTAATATCACACACATATGCATGGCGTTAGGTGGGGAGACGGGGTAACGGTTGACATTTCGACATGATTTTCTCGTATTGGGCTGTTTTTTATGGTTGGATTGTACATTATTCGCACATTTCTGGCGAATGGATGGAACGGCGGAACGGACTTCATCGCTGATGGCACACGACGACACAACACTCTTTCATCTGCCCTTCTCTGGGATCATTACATTTGCGATACAGACTCGGCGGTCCACACACTATGGGACCGGTAGATCGTCTTCTGCTTTTGCGACTACACACTCACACAAACAAACAACAACAACTCAACTTGTCGGTCTGTACGATACCCATCGGCTTTGATTTCTGTTCGGCTTGGTTCATGATATCTACGGATGACGAAGGGAAAGCGGGATTGGAAGATGCAAAGGAAAAGGTGTTCTTTGGGCATCGACTACGGTAGACATACCTGCTTTGGGGCTGGGTACGGCCATGGTGTGGTAAGAAGGGACCGGAGGGCTTTTTGAGACTCGGGGCGTTCCAGGCATTTTGTGCAGGATGGCGTTGCCCCCGGTTTGCATTTGAGGGCTGTGGTTTTCTGTGGAGGTCTTGTGGGTTGAACGGCACCTCTGCGGAAGGCATGGGGGAATGATACCCTGACGACAAATCTACGTTAGACGAACGGACCTCGTATGAGATGGGACGTGGGCTCTGCTAGAAGTATTGGGGGTTGGGGGGATGTTTTCTTGATGATACCTTTTGGGAATCATCTCTACACCTGATCCTTCTTGGACCATCCGGAGACAAGATACGGCCTCGATTCGAACCGCTCTCCTTGCGACGAGGTTGAGGATGGAACCAAGGAGGTTGCTGCTGGTGAGCGGCAAGCAAGTTGACGAAAACAACGAAAAAAGAAGAACAAACTAAAAAAAATCTGTGGGAGGGACAACTGGATGGACCATATGTCTTTTGAACCGGTTCGGCTTATGTCTGCAGGATGCACGGGTTGCTGCATTTTGGTGACGGCATGGCTGGGGCCGGTGAGGCAGATATGGTTTATCTGAGCATAGCAATGGAAGATTCCATTTTCTCTCTCATGCAATGTGCCATGTTGAACCTTGAATGCTGATGTGTTGTTGAGAAGTTAACAGATGGCATTCTGATGCTGAATGTTGATGGTCTCAACAAGTTTGGACGGTTGTGCATATGATTCCCGTGTCGATGATGGATGGGACCAAGGTTTGAACTTGACATGTGACGTGCATTGCCTGAACTGAAGATGTTGTGTTACATAGTCTAGTATGAAGGATCAAAGCCACACAGACGATGGCCCCCAGATAGGATAGTGAAAGGGGACGATTGAGAAAGCTGACATGAGGTCGAAAAAGTCGAATACTATGCAGTCCAAATGTTTTCAAGTCATGTTAGATTCTACAATAATCTGTTTACTTTGTATGGAAGGCACCCCCTTTATGAATAATGGCCTTTGGCAATCTGCTAGTGGACCTTTTGTAACGCTGCAAAGTTAAAGGATCCGATACGAGTGTGAGGCTGTCGTGAGAATTATGTATTATGTGCATGCATGTATGTTGCTTTGTAGATCTGACTGACTCAGCCACGAATCCATTCATGCCAGCTGATAGGACAACATGGGAGGAGCTACCGTACCTAGCGCCATGGTGATCCTTGGTCTCGGGATGGCAGTGCTTCCCGAAGGTCTGCGGCTCACTGCGCATTTCCCCCCCCTTTCCTCAGCGAACCTCTCTCTCTCTGACATGCTGAACTCGGGCAATTAAGAGCACCAACGTCTTGTTTTGAAATCCCGTGTTCCCATTATGCAACCGGTGGAGAACACCTTTTTTGTGAGACGAACACCTTGTCACGGAAGACCGCATTCCTCGCGGACCCCGAGAGATCCGTGCTCGACGACGGAATCGGAGATAGCTTAACCCAAGGCCAGGGGTAATAATAAGATGGGGAAAAAAAGAAAGTAAAGAGGCAGCCCAAAGGAAACTATGTGCGGGGGGGAAGAGGGAAACTAATTAGTTATTGATTGGGGATGGGGCGCCCGTGTTGCTATGGGAGAACGATAGTGACCGGGGAAGCTCTCCCGCGTATCGCACGCAGCAACAGTAGCGAGAGAGGTCGTGTAGGTAGAGAGTCGGTTGTGTGACGGGCTTGGCCTTGGTCATGACATGCCATCAGTGGCAGGGTCATGGGCCAGGGTCGATTTTTTGACGGGAGGATAGGTGAGAGCAGAGAGATCTAATCATTGCGGATCAAGTTAGTAGGTAGCAATAGAGGGAGATAACAAGGTCTCTCTGCGTCTTTTGTTTGATTATGGACGTGGTGGTGCCAACGACCAATGCAATATCGCGGGTTGGGCACATGAAGTAATCAATACAAATCCATGGAACCCTCAAGCCAAGAACTTGGGTGTCATAACGGTACCTAGGGCATCCATGACGAAATATCCTAGCGGTGAAGAAGAAGAAAAAGTCGGTAGTCAGGGGGGTCTAAATGTCTTGGGAACAAGAAAAACTTGGGAAAAACAAGAAGGATCTTCTGTCAATCAGCGTGGCCGCCAAAAACAGGGGACTGTCGATCAATTCTCCCTACGACTTTCAATTGTTATGCATTATCTCATCCAATCTATGGGGGGTGACAAGAATAGAAAAATAAGACGGCGCGTAAGGTAGGACAATAAACTGCTGCGCCTGGGACTCTGCTCTCCAGCCAAGTAAAAGCGCGAGACATGGCGAGACAACATCAACACAGCTAATGTCATGTCCGTCAGCTGGGAGCCGACCGCCGGGCGGGTCCTCCATGATTTCCCCCGTGGCTTAGCAGGACGGTGCGGTGCCTGGGGTGATTCCATACATGGAGCTGGTGGGGATAGGATGGGATGGGATGGGAGGCGAAGCTGATGAATATTGTTCGGTTCAGTCTTGTCAAATTTATCGGAATCGATATCGAGAACGAATTCGAACAATTTTCTCGTGATCAAGAAATGGTCTCATGTCTGCCGTGAAAGAGTGACCCCGAAGTTTGAAACCCCTTACCCAGAAGTTTCTGCTTGGCTTCCGTCTGGAACGAGGGCCTGGAATGAGACGGGCGCTGGATGATACAGTACTCAAGGTACCTACCTACGTATCCATACATGACTACTTCACCTTACAGAATTGGCAAGGATCCCGTTTGATCCGTATGACAGACTGTACAGTACGAGGCAGATGGAACGAGCCATGCTCCAGATGTGAGAGAGCCGTAACCACACAAACACACGCACATGCAGTCCTAGGTTCTCTTGTAATATACGAATTCATGGCGTTCCTGGTGCTGATGCTGACAGGACGGCACACATGCAATCGAGAGGAAAGGACGCTACCAGAAAGAAGGCGCCCCGGTCAATTCAAGCCAAGCGTGGGAGCATCAACTTTCGGCTTGCTAAGCCCGTGGCCAAGACCAGGCCAAGCCTTCAAGTCCTTGAAGAACCACGCTCGCCGGGGTTGGCAAAGGATGGACCATTCTGCCACGCAAGCTAGCGCCCTTTTCTTGGCGGGAACAGGACTGGACCACAGCCCAGGTTGGCTGAGCGAGCGCCCTGCACTGCGACTCAGCGCTTCCAGAGTGCCCTGAATTACGCTCCGTCCAGTGGAAAAAAGAGAGGGACCCACGGCTCAGGGCATCCATCTTTCCCCCCCCGAGCCATCCGCCCCCCCCCCCTTGGGTACAC
>NIZV01000465.1:0-22260 GCA_003947045.1 Fusarium ambrosium
ATTTGTCCTGGTGCCAGATCTAGGCGCTGACCTCATCCGCGTATATCTTGTCGATGCCATGGCACGGATGCAGTGGCACCCAACATCTGAGATCCATCCATTCCACGTTTTAACGGGTAACCGTTCAAATGTATCATGTGGCCGTTTCACATGCATCCATTCCATTTCCATTCTTAATTAACCATATCCCGGTGGGTGGGTTCAACGGCCGAGGACCCTGCCTCACATCAGCCAGCAGCAGCAGGAGGAGCCTTAGTAGCCACATCATGACACGGACGCTTTCAATTTCACATCATTCCACGAATCATGAAGCGTGTTTCATCAGCCCACCATCTTCAACAACCAACAGCTTCCTCAAAAGAAATGGTCATAAACACCAGATGTCATTGTCTTTTTTTGTATCAACTCCTATAGCTGGAAAAATATCCAAGCCCGTATTTACTCCCCTTTTCCTATGTCTTTTATCACATTTTCCTGGTATCATATGGATCTTGAACTCATCCGCCGGCATCACTCCTTTTCAGCACAACGCATTCTTAGACTCTTGACGCTCCAATCATCACTTCCTTTTCTTTCTAAACTCAAGGTTTCTCCGCAGGGAAATCCTGGATTGCAGGTGTAGTGGTTCCTCTTGAGCGGGACATGCTGTAAGGGGCCTAGACAAAACCAGTTAGTATCAAGTTATAATTAATGGAGTTAATATTTCTTGCACGTACCAAAACTTCCTTTGCGTTGCAGACTCTCCATGCAAGTTTCCTCACACTTCCGTCCGCAGCCACTACAGGTGGCGCAAACTCGATGCCAAACATTTCCCGGATCGCATACACAATTCTCTTAGCGTACTTAGTGTCTCGCTCAACGTGGCCACCAAATGGTTCCTCAGGCTGGTTAGGCGCAATATCAGGATCGCGGTCCAGGCAGTTTTGAACAACGGGTAGAAGAGCTGACTCGACTGCCTGCTCGTACAATCCCTTGGCACCGACATCAACATCCTCCTCGTCGAATTTGCTGATACGGATCTCGAAGGGTTCGGAAATGCTGAGAGCAGTGTGGTGTCCGTCATGGTGGTATCGGAATTCGAAAACACCTTGTGTCCACCACAGCTTGTCTCCTCGGAATTCAACCTCGCCTTCCACCATGTCAATCTCGGTTGCCTCGGATGCTGGAACAGGATGCTCTTCCACAGCAATGCTAACGTCGGCTGTCAAAGAGTCGTAAACGCCGGCATTTGTAGGTGCCCAGCGTCCCAAAGATGGTACCTCGGTCGTTTCCCTAGAACGGTTGTCCGTGACCATGTAAAGGCCGATCCAGTCCTTCTTGCTGTGACCCGCAGGTGCCCTCCACTTGACTCGAAGAGGCGCGCCGTACTCGTAGCTCATGGTCTTGACTTGCTTGGGGAATCTGCCAGTCAAACTCTCCTTTCCGGTGAACTTCTCGTCAATAGAGGCACCGATCGAGGGCGTGCCCTGCACTGAGAGGGAGTACAGCTTGGGGTCGTGGCCTTGCAAGTCGGGAGCGATTCGTGTGATGGTAAGTCGGGCGGGAGCCATGTTGAATAGTGCCGAAGTGTCCCTGACAATAGTCTTGACACCAGCCGCAAACTTGGGTCGAGCAGTATCGAGGAAGTCTTCGACAAACTGAGTAGTATCGTCCAGAACCTTGTCGACGCTCTCCTGCCATCCCTTGACGGGTGGGGGGAGCGAGCGCTTGATAAACTTGGTGAGTCCAGCCTCTCTGCGAAGGCTCCGGCCGTAAATCTTTTGCATGTGCGGTCGCTCGATATACGAGATGTAGAAAACGGTTAGGATCTGGGTCACCAGGGCCATGAGGAAGATGGATCGACTCCAGGTGATGAGCGCGGCGCCCCACACACCAGCAGTTCCAAAGAATCGGTCGGGGTTGTTAAGGAATCGGTAGATGGACTTGTAGGTCAGCTTGGCCTGCTGGTCAAAAAAGAAGTCACCGCAGAACCATCCGAATTCGCCAAGGGAGTCATAGACACTAAAGGCAGTCCACAGCTGTAGGGCCACCAGTCCGGCACCGAGAACGTGCTTGAGCATCACCAAGCCGTAGGCCCAGTCCTCAGGGGGGGAGTACATCTTCCAACACGCAGCAATGAAGGCAGTGTTGCACATGATCATACTGATGTGGTGAAGACCCTTCCACTGACGCCATGCCTCGCCAGCACTCTCACCGAACTTGAGGAAGTGACGCGTCCACATCTTGGTCTTTGACTGCCTATCCAGGATGAGACCGAGGCCAAGATGATACCAAACACGCCACGCCAGTGCGTGGAGGACAAAGATGGCTTGCCAAACGGGAGTTGAGGGCGTCACAAAGGTGAGGACAGCTACATAAGATGGCAGAACAATGACAGTGAAGTCGGGAACTCGGAACAGGTCAATGTTGTTCAAGCCAACGAGGTTGTGGACCGGAGCGGGCGATTCCTTGTGCGTGGGGTCAAGAGTCTGCTGGTCGAATGCGCCCTCAAGCGACTTGATATCGGCGGGCACAACATCACCTTGGCTCTCAGAGGCAGTTCGCTTGCGAGGAGGCGGAGGGTTGTAGGTCTTCTCAATGTGAGGGTTCTCAACAATCACGAGGAAGGCGAACTGGGCCAAATGAGCGAGGATGGAGATGAAGAGCACCTCGTAGCTCGCGGCCATCATGGAGATGCCATAGTAACCCGCATAGCCAATCGAGTACATAGGGTGGGGAGCCATCTCAAAGACACCGTCAAAGGTCAAGTCCTGGTCAATGAGGTAGAAGAAATCTCCCCAGTACCAGGCGAAATCCTTGACGACGCGGTGAGCGTCCAACTTGACCCAGAGGTTGAAGCCGATGAGGCTGATGCCAATGGCCCATCGAGAGAAGCCGATCAGGGGGTTCTCACCCTCGGGGCTGTGACCACAGACGATTGCAAAGAGGCAGTAGGACACGAAATCACACATGAGGATCAAGTCAACTACCCTTCGGAAGACCAGCCATG
Organism: Fusarium ambrosium; assembly: GCA_003947045.1. Taxonomy (NCBI): domain Eukaryota; kingdom Fungi; phylum Ascomycota; class Sordariomycetes; order Hypocreales; family Nectriaceae; genus Fusarium; species Fusarium ambrosium. The sequence continues at coordinate 2,990 of NIZV01000465.1, forward strand.
TGTTGTACTCAATGGGGGCCTTTTCAAACTCGTAATCTTCCTCAATCTTTGTCTCGAGCTCGTTCTTGAGCAAGTTGTAGAGCCATGGTCGGGGGTTCTTGCCGGTGGCTGGGTTCTCAAAGAGCTTCCAGCGACGAGCCCAAGTGACGAGACGGCGATGGTTTGACTGAATCTGAAGAAGAACGCCAATTCCGATGTTGTAGCAGGCTCGCCAGAAGAGAAAGACAAAGGCGAAGACAACACGCTTCCAGGCAGAGGGAAGAAAATAGGCAGCCAAGATGTGAAGACCAAGGATAGTCAAGACAATTGCATCAGAAAAGTTCTTTGGTTGTCGAGGATCAAGAAGTTGAGAAACCATGTCATGAGTGGTGGGGACAATAAAGACTGTTTTGACATGTGAAAGTCAGCCAACGCGACAAACGATATTCTGCCACGATCAAAGCGTACCTGTGCCGTCCGGGGTTCGTCCATACGTCTTGCTTGCCTTGTCGGATGACACATTGGCATCGGTATTGGCATCTGACGACTGGCGACTGTGCCCTGGTTCTGAGGGAAGCTTGTCTTGATCGGCCGACGACTCGACCCCAGGCTGCCGAAGCCGAAGCCCAGGGCCGGTGGAGGGCAGATCGGCGGCAGAGCTCATGACTGAGGTTGCTTGATGCTCAGCAGAAGAGCAATGTTGAATTGACAAGATGGGTGTTGATGAATTGGACGCCCTTGAGGACGAGAAAAAAGAAGAAAGAGAAAGAAATGGTTTACAAGGTTAGAAATGGCGAGTGAGGACAGGACGGAACCTAGAAACGGACAACTGTTGGGGAGGAGGCCCCTCGTGCGCTCGAAACGACGTCAGGGCTCCGCTGAAAGAGCACGGGGCCAGTTGGTTGAGCTCTGTTCTGTCTGCTCCGAACGGGACACGACAGGACAGGGCACAGGGTCTGGAGCTCAAAGCTGCTGGAAGCTGGGGCTAGCTGATGCGTCGTAAGTGGAGGGAGAGGAGGGATTTAGCAGGGGAGCCGCGCTGTGCCTCGATTTATTCCCCGGACCTCTTGCAGGAGAACGTGCAAGAAGCCACCAATGGCGCGACTTTGAAGGTTCGTTTGGGCTTGAGGTTAGTCGCTGATCTGTTTGGTCTGTGGGATTGGATGCGAATAAGGATGAAAGAGGGTGTGGTAGAATTTGACGGAGGCAAAGAGCAGACACTGTCTAGACTTGCCGTGTAACACATGCCACCACCACCTTCAGCAGGCGGGGAGCGGTTTCCCTCCCGGCTGCAGCTGCTCCTGCTGCAACCGTTCAACGGGGCCCGGAACCACTGAGCGACCACTGCAAGGGAGAAGGAGCCGCTAAGCCCACTGTGACACCGTGGAGCCCGCCAGCCTTACTCAATGCGTGGGGCTAGGAATGGCTCCAAACACCGCCGCTCAAAGAAAGACTTTGGACTTCCATCAACTTCTCCACCTCTCGGCGCCTCAGTCGCGTGCCCTCCCTGCTCGGTCCGTTCTTTAGAACAAAGCTTCTATTGAGAATCGATCCATTGCTCTACGGACCATCTCCTAATGTCTACGGCCTCACGTGGCCCGACCGACGACAGCTTCTCGACGCCGATTCTACCCGGAATCTGCCCTGCCGCTGCAGAGACGGACTGCAGCCGGCGCCCGGCGCCGTGATGGAGGACGCCTCCCGATAGGTACCGCGGGAGCTACCCCACCAGTCGGCGGTGGGGGCTCGGATGCGACTCCTGTGAGCTTCGACCATGGAAGAGGTCCAGTGGCTTCTTTCACGTCTCACTGATCCTTGAAGGGCCAGCACACGAAATGGACCCTCATTTAAACGAGATCCGTGGGGTACAATCACATGTGAATCTGAGCGAGCAGCAGAGAGGAAAGAGGCATCTCAGATTGCTTTGCCCTTGCTATGGCTGAGATTCAAAAGTCAACATTGAGGTCATTGTGACTCGATTTGTTTGCAAAGTTGCTGCCGTCAAAGTCTCAATTTCAGCTCAAGGCTTGCTTGTCCGCCTCCAGAGATACATACCTCCCAAGGCCGTGAGCACGAGACCCTGAGCTGGATTCGGAAGCGACTCTCTCGCGATCGCCCATCACCCCAAGCCCTAGTCATCAAGCCTTCAAGGGTCTCGACCTGCGACCCTTGCTTTCACGAGCTAGTAGATTCTGTTGAGAGAGAAACACGCCAATGGGTAATCTTACAGTGGCCTTTTCTAATCCGCCTCGAGTGAAATCCCGAAGGGATCCCGTTGACCCGACTGTTGGAGGCGAGAGAGACATTTATCCCGCAGTGTCTCGTCCCCGCTATTAAGCCAGTTTTCACCTTAGAATAAGCGGTTCACAAGTTGTTGGGAAGCTGAAGCTCATTGGCCCCTGGTTTGTTTTCGTCCTTTAATTGCTATCTCCTTCTCCTTCGTTGTAATTCCATTTGCCTCGGAGTCGAGACATCTGTTGGCGGGCAAGAGACCAGTTCACGGTAAACCCCCTGAAATTGCGAGCTCTTAACGGCTCACATATTCCCAAAATCTGGGAAATCGCTAAATAATTCCTGTCTTTGGACCGAGTCACGGGTCGACTCTCAAGGAGCCCCATTGGCACGGTTAAAGTCTGCAGTGCCCTGCTTTACGAATCATCCAGTTGGAAGAAGAGGATTCCATGATGAAAGCTCTCGGCACTGCATCGAGCCCTCTGCATATCACACGTCAATCGCAGCTTGCAACACTCAAGTCCAGTGGGCGTTGTTTGTTCTGAGAGGACACCGCAATTTCGATCGGGAATCGAAGCCGATTATTGACTCTATTGGGCTTCTCTGATTTCACCATCGAGTCTCCGTCCAGTAGGTATATACGAAGTAATAAGTGGCGAGCCGGGAAGCTACTAGAGTTCCTGATTAAAAAAGAACACCCTTAAAGTGCCTGACCAGACAAAGTTGTTTGGCAAGAAAGGGGCTTGGTCATCATGACAATTCATTCCCTTCCCTTTTCCTCCAAGAGGGGGAACCAAGTAAAGGGGCCATCAAACTCCAAGCCAAGGAGATGACTGAACAGACCTTTCAGCTTTACTAACCAGGTGTTGTTTCCTCTCTTGGGCACTTTTTTCTTTGATGAAATGAAGCCCGGTTTGTGTTTGACAGTCACCTTTAGTGAACCAACTCCAACAGTCTAGAACCAAGTGTTTCGCGGTTTCAGAGAACATACATCTCCAAGCCATGGGTATCGGAAGGCCTTCCTCATCATACCCAGGCCCTTGTCAAGTCTAAACTTTCTTGGCCTGAACATGGCTGCTTACCTGCCCAGGGTTGTCCTGACCCTAATCGAACGACATGGACATCTACGACCAACGAGCAGACAGGTAGAACCCAGATCGATCACAGGCATATGCACTTGTCATGCAACAGTAATCATTCAACGAGCTGGTCTCCCAAACATTCTCGCCTCGACCAAAATCACAAATCGAAGCAGGCAATATCACTTTTGTGTGTCCCCATCTCATCTCAGAACCGTACCCAGACGTCGAATCATGAGGTTGAAGTCCCTCAACCAATGCATTACCGTGCCCCCTAACTAACCCGTGATGACAAGAAGAATTTAAATTCCCTACTGAGCCTTCTTGGCAAACTCCACCCGGAGAATGAGATGCTTGAAACCAAATCCGTCCATCTTTGCGCAGGCCTTGACAGCGTCGCCGCGGTCTGCGAAGCTGATAAAGGCGAATCCCTTGGCCATGCCGGTTTCCCGGTCCTTGGCAAGGAACACTCGGGTGACGCGACCGAACCGCTCGAACATATCGCGCAGCTCTCCTTCTTCGGCCATCTCGGAGACCTGTAGCATAAAGTCAGCACACAAGGCAACAGTCTCGGGGCGCCGGCACTCACGTTGGTGACGCGCAGCGTAGCAAAGTCGTCCCTCTCGCCAAACTTGGATCCCATCCGCTCGCCAGCTCCTCCGGTGCCACGCAGCGCAGGAGGCACATATGAACCCTTCTTGGCACCGGCCGCACCAGCAGCGGCGGCAGCGCCAGCCTCGTCGCCCATGCCAGCGGCAACATCGCCGGCACCGCTCTCTCCGATGGGCGCCATGGTGTCCTTGTACGGACACCTGGCGGTGAAATGCTCGCCGTTGCAAATACGACACTTGACCTTCTTGTCCTTGAGCTTGTCCTTCATGGCCTGGGCGTTGGGGTCGGCCGTCTCGTCCTTGGCATCCTTGCGCCAGTTGATGCTTGGTCGGAAGATGATGTTCTCACCGACGGATGTGGTATCGGGGGCAGGGCCTGGGGGATCCTTTGCGCTGAGGCCAAACTTGGACCAGGTTTTTCGGTCGGCGACGCGGGGGTTTACGGTCTCGGTGTGGGTGATGAATCGGATGCGGCGAGTCGTCTTGACCTTCTCGCCGTCGTCATTGTAGCGGTATGTGATGACGGTCTTGGTGCCGTCCTTGTTGGAGATGGTCTGGGGGGGGAGGGAGTTCGGTGGAGGTCTCCTCGATATCGTCGTCGTCGGCCCAGTCGTGCCTGTTTGATGGTGGGGTTAGTCAGAGGGCATATCGATAGACCCCAGTCCAAACTGCGCTGCACTCACTTGGGCTTGTTGGCAACGGCGGCAGCCATGATGAATCGAGCTTATCCGGGCGACTGTTTCAATATCGTCGTTTTCTCGCGGTGCCGTAGTGATGCGTCGTAGAGCTTCGTCGGGGGGCGTCGATTCGTGATCGTGGGGTTTCTCGGTGATGGATGAATTTAATCACTTTTTCGTGGTGCGGCGATTGAACGGTGGTGGGGCAAGTGTCAAGCCACAGAACAGCTCCGAAGGAGAAAAATCACATGATGTGCACCAGCCACAGGGCATACGTTATTCCGCCCCTGAGCAGCTGCCCAGCCGCCATTGTATCAAGTCCTACGGAGTTCGTCTTTTCGTTGAACCTTTGGAGGCGTATGCCACCACTTTCTGATTTTGGAATCGTGCCATTCTGTCAAGCCAGAACGTCACTGATACCCCCGGAAATATCGGCACGAAGCGACAAGCGCCCTCGAGTGAGTGGCGCAGTGTTGAACTCGTATACTTGCCCAACCGAGACTGTTCCATGCAGGTGTTGGTTTGAAAATAGCTCGTGTAAGAAGCGGTGGAAATTTGAAACACATCGAGGACAGCCCAAATGCACATTCAAATTGCGAAAAATCAGCGTTGTAGATGCACGCTGACGCTGGCAATCACAATGGGAGGCCTTCCAAGCGCCTACGAGTTGAGATGCCAAGCTTTTGGGTGAACGGGGGCGTTCGGGCCTGGAAGGGCCAAGCGTGGCGCAGCTCGTTGCGCACACCAATCCCGTGCCGCGTCGTCCCGCAAACGCGGCCTGTGGCGTGCAAGGGGCCATGTGAGAGGGAGAGTTTAGCACTGACACCAGACACTTACTTTACTACTAGTTTACGAGCTTCCTCTCCTCACCGTCGTCTTTCCTTTCTTCTCGTCTCGTCAATACAATACCTACATCTCTCCTTCAGTTCATATCTATCGACTGATATCCCATCCTTCCTCGCCAAGCACAGATCAGCCGCTCATTTCTGCGCGCTCCCTATTCGCAATCTACCACACTCTCTCCTTTTTCAGAGTCACACAGCGCATTCGCATTACCGCTCCACCATGGCCTACAAGCAAGACGAACCACCCGCCTACGGCCCTCCCCCAGGTGCCCCTCAGCCTACCTACGGCGGCTATGGACAAGAACAATACCAGCAGGGTCCTCCACAGGGCCCTCCGCCGGGCCAGCAAGGCTACTATCAGCAAGGCCCTCAGATGGGATACTACAACCAGCAGCAAGGCCCCTTCCCAGCTGGACAGGGCCCCTATCCTCCTCAGCCAGGTCCTTATGGTCAGCCCGGCGGTCCTCCCCCTCAAGGCTACTATCCCGAAGACGATAGGAGAGGTGGTTCTGGAGGCGGTGGTCTCATGACTGGATTGCTCGCCGGTCTGGCCTGCTGCTGCTGCTTGGATTGTCTCTTCTAAACAACAAAAAACTTGAAACCGACTACACAAAGACCTAATACCGCGATATTACCATGTCACTACACTGCGCAAGATTCACACGAGAATTTGATGGCAATTGGGATTGGACCGGGCTATTTCGCGAAAGGCAAGAGACTAGGGGGGTTGAGCGCAGCGTTGGCGCATCTGAAGACGGGCAGAATTCCCTGGAATATTAAAGGCGTTGGGGTTTCGTTTGATTAGGTACCGGAAGGACTCATTCAACTGTTTTTTTGCTTGTTTCCTTGATATCAAAACACACGACTTCTAATCATATAATTCACCTCCACGAATGCAGACTAGTATGTGCTGTGCTGTGCTGTGTTTTGCATGTGTGGCCGCAGATCTCAAACCGATCTGATACTATACCCCGGCAAAGAGTGTCTCGAATTCCGCCCTGACCTTTTCGACGCAATCGTTTGTGTAAATCATCTTTTGCACGTCTGGAGATGCCCACTTGTCCGGCACGGCGCCGTTGCTCTTGTGCTCCTTGAACATCCTGTCCCTCTCCTCCTTGGCCTTGCCCTCGCCCAGGTGCAACGTTCTCCCGGACATGTATGCCATCTGGACGAGGTTCGAGGTCCACTCCTTCCGAGACAGCTCGTACACCTTGAGGCACCTGGCGATGGTTTCGGGCCGAGCATCAGGGGCTTGTAGCAGCACCTCGGCGATGGTCGAGCCGTCCTCGATGGCCATGGCTGCTCCCTGGCTTAGATGCGGCAATGTCGGATGACAGGCGTCTCCGACGAGAGCGACGGACCCTTGTGTCCAGGTTGGCAGTGGCTTGTACATCCTTAGACGCCACTCGCAGACCTCTCCTTCAGGGACTAGGTTGAGCATCTTTTGCACAAGAGGGCAGAATGTCTCAAAGACCTTGAGCATGACCTTCTTCGATCCCTTGGTTGTGTATGTGATGGATGGGGCCGTGGCAAAGTTCTCATCTGGCTGGACTGTCGACAAGTTATAGATGGACTTGTTGGCGATGGAGTAGGCAATAATGTGGCGCTTTTCTCCAACCCATCTGACCACCTCGTCACTGTCGACCAAAGCCAAAAGTTCTGGGTCATGGGCCATGTCTTCCCTCTTGAGCATGATTCGATAGGCAGCCTGTCCAGTCTCAGCCTCCTCAGGCTCAGCACCCACCTGTTGGAGCAGCTGGGCTCGCGTCACACTCTTGATGCCGTCGGCACCGAGTAGAATGTCAGCGTGGCACGTGTAAGGCTCCGAGTCTCTGGGCTGGAGCTTGAATGACACCTTGGGGGAGAAGCTGGTGATTTCCAGTAGGCTGGATGAGAAGTGGAACTTGATGCTGCTCTCCTTTTTGCATGCCTCGTACATGTGGCCAGCCAAGGAGGATCGATGACCACAAAGGTGAGAGTAGCCGTACTTGGCCTTGATGTCAGGCATGTCAACGTGAGCAAGTTCGACATTGGTAGCCCCCTCTAATCAGTGTTAGTTAAGTTCTGAATTAGGTAGACGAATGGGTCAAGTTATACGTCTGATGCTGCTCCCTGCCACGCAGGTTGACTCCTTCTCAATGCCCTCCCAGCAGCCCAACCTGTCAAGAATCCTCCCCATGTTAGGAGCCATCTGAATACCAGCACCAACAAACCCGAGGTTACTGGCAGCCTCGTAGACATTGATGTGTTTGAAGCCTCTCTTGGCCAGGGCGAGGGCGGTTCCCAGGCCACCCATGCCCGAGCCGATGATGGCGATTTCCAAGTCTCTAACGTCAGACATGTCGGCGGTGAATTCGTTGTCTTGGTTACTTGAGGACTTGATCCAAGTTGAAGATATCAAGACGCATTTATAAGAAAAGGCTAGAATGGTTGTTTCTTTATCCGATTATACATCCGGCGTTGTCGTATTACTATCCGAAGTAAATGCCGGGATGCGGGGGAGTTCCGACGCACCTGAATGGAGCATTTTTACTCCCGATTTTCGGTCGCCTTCTTTTTTTTTTACAAGAGCAATTCGTAACGAATTGAACGGGTTGAATTTTTAGCTTGATCTTTCCTACTTATTTTCTTTGTCATTGTAAAGGGTGGGAAATGGCTCTGCGCTGACTGGTTGACGAGTACGCAACCATCACAAGCAGTTGCATATAATGCCAAGCGAAGTCGGAGGTTCTGGATATACGGACGTCACTAACACTATCATTGGAACTTGATCAGATATCTTCGGGATAGAATTCGGTAGTAGAATCATCTTTGATTTGTAATCTGCAACTTCATGCTCTATTCTCATGAATCATAGCCATGTGAGTTGTGAGAGGCAAATCCAACTTTTGTCAAAAACACAAGGTATATCAAGCCATGTCCATATCCTTGATCTCTTCCTTCTTCTTCTCCACAGCAAGCGCATCGTTCATGACCTGGTTGGGATCCTGATCGCCCGCGTCCAGGACCTCGAGATGACCTCCCTCATCCGCCGTTCCAGTTCGGTAACCGCTGTGGCTGCCAAAGACGTACCAGACGTATCCGGTCATGATGACTGCCACGACGAGGAAGGCAAAGACTGTCCAGTTGCCCATGGCGTACATGGGAGAGGTGCTGCTGGGGAACAGGAAGGGCGCGGAGATACCGCCAGTGTTCGCGATAGCGATCATGCCTCCAGTGGCCAGGGCTGTTGCGGTTGAGCCTCGGACGGTGGCCGTTCGGTGCTAGATAGAAAGTTAATAATCTACTTCTCTCTGCGCAAATACTAGAGATGAACACTTACAGCAACGAAAGGCAGAACAGCTGCGTTGGTGCAAGCAATGATAAAGACGGCAAAGTAGCGAACACGCCAGTTGGTAACGACAGCGAGCAGAAGATATCCAGTAGCCACAAAGGCCAAACCACCAATAACATGCTTCGAGCGTTCCTTGGTCCTATCGCTGTGCAGACAGTTGCCAATGATGATGAAGAGGGCAAAGACGTTAGGAGGAACCGTCAGCAGCTGGGCGGTGTATCCTTCGAAACCGAGCGAGGCGACAATCGAGGGAGCAAAGTATCCGAAAGCGTTGAGAGAGTTGGTCATGAGGAAGTACTGAATGGCAAAGAGCCAGAAGAAGGGCTCCATGATGGTCTCCTTGGCGACCTTGCTGTCCCAGTGCTTGTCACCCATAGAAGGGGCGTAGGGGCCAAGACGCTTGACGGCGAATGCCCTCTCCTCGGGTGAGAGCCACGAGACAGTCTGGGGGTCTGATCCAGGCCAGATTAGCATGGTTCAGGATGCAATTTATATGTGTTGGTACTTACAATCGGGGAGCCAGAACCACACCATGACACCAACAATAACAGCGGGAATGCCCTCGAGGACAAACAGCCTGTGTGCACTTGTTAGACGGTGAGATATCAACGGAGCAACTTCAAAACTTACCACTGCCAGCCGGCCAAACCAGCCTTTCCGTTAAGGAAAGAGATTCCAGTAGCCAACAAACCTCCAAAAGCGCCGGCTACTGCGACACTGGAAGCAAAGATGGCCATTCTAGTCGCTCGCTCCTCTGGCTTGTACCAAAAGCACAGATACATCATGACACTATTCAATTAGCAAAGCCTCTCTTCTCATAGAAAATTTCCAACTCACCCAGGAAAGAAACCAGCCTCGGCGAGACCGAGAAAGATTCTCACAATCAACAGACCAGCATATGTCGAAACTGCAGCAGTGCAGATGGTGACGATGCCCCACGAGACCATGATTCTGGAGATCCACTTGCTAGGCGAGAAATACTTGAGGAGAATGTTGCTGGGGAACTCCATCAGGACGTAGGGGACGAAGAAGAGGGCCACGGCAATGTTGTACTTTTGGCCGGTGAGGTCGAGCTGGGCCACGATGTTGTCCTCGGGTGTGTCATTGTTGAGTGTGCGGGCGTTACCCAGGTTGACTCGATCGAGGTAGTCTTGGAAATGTCAGTAGATTCTTGGCTGAGTGTGTATAGACACAACACATACTCAACAGGTAGGTGATGCAGATCCAGGGCAGGATACGGAGATCTTGCTTCCTGACGATCCTCCTCTCCATCTCCTTGTCATTGAGATCCACCGTCTCCAGACTTGGAACGTCCAGAGACGGCTTCGCAGAGAGAAACTTTTCCCAGCTAAACATCCTAGCAAGCAGCTTCTACAACAGATTCTAGAAGGCCGGGCACTGAGGAGAGTGGAAGATGAGGGGTCAAGAACCGTTTGTGTTAGTCGTGCAGAAGCAAGCTTATTTAACTACATACATACGTCCGATATATCCCCCTCCTCCCACAACCCGCCTCCTGCAGATTGGAAAACCTCGTGCCATAGTTTATCTCTGATCTTATCCCTAAATGGAACGACCTACAAGATAGTGACTGTCCTGTCGTACATAGGATTTCAAGATCAGGCCCCGGAAGAGAGATAACGGCGGGCGGATAGCGGCACCCGCTCATGCAGGTTTTTTGCCTTTTACCCCGGATTCCAACGAATAAGCTAACCTAGTAAAAGGAATTGATAGACTCTGGGCACGCAGAGAATGTCCACCTTTGATATGAATGCTTCACGGTCGTTGGTGGCCGACGGCGAGGTGCCGGCGGGTATCTGGGCTTCTGGAGAAAAGCTCGTACCATGGATGGGCCAAGAAGAAGCTGGGGTGAGACCGGGAGTCTTCCTCATTAGTCTACGAGTCCCCGTGCCCCCCTCTATTCTAGGTTTTTTACGTATGCGGTTCTATTTTCTTGAGTCATATGGGGACCAGGATCTTTGGGTCAGGGTTGCAGCGAGTCAGGTTTGACGATCGTTGGGTCGTATCAAATCCCGCAGCAAAGATGAATAAGTTGTAGCATGTAAGAGAATACTCTTTATCCTTTGATCCGAGTACGCGGTGTATTTATTCGGAAAGAAAGAAAATGCCTTGTTGCTCGTGTCTTGAATCCTCAGTGTGTAGTCATGACTTCTGGAAGAACCATTAACCACTGCCGGCGAAAATTTCCAATCCCAACAATTTAGGTAATTTTCTATTGCTCTTGGTAAGCAAAACGTCATCTTATTGGTTCTCCAGGTTCGGGATCTTAGACGCTATTGGTTGGTTCGGTGGTATATCTAGACTCCGGCAGTTGGCCTGGGGTCTCGGTCTCGGTGAGTCCGCCCTTGATAACGAACGCGGCACGGATCTCACTGTAACAGAAATAAAGTTTTGGGGAAAGATAAGAGAAAGATATAAGCCCGTCGCCCATTCTATAGCTTCTCGGCCATGCCGTTATCAAAAGATGGCGGCGAGAAATTACGACATCATCTAGGGTATGTTGGTCCGGGTCTATGTAAGCTCACAAAATAGTGTGCAGCTTGGCTCGTATTGTGCTCCTACAATGGTTTGGTTTTCGACCATCGTCACTCAAGGTAATAAAACTACGCAGATGAAATGTTGTTTACATGAAGCAGAGTCGGTTTGATGTTGGGATGTTCATCGTCAGCCATATGGGTTGAAATGGACGTCCAACAGGGCATCTGCCTAAGCGGGGATCACGATCCTTTTCAACCTCCCGCATCAAATCGCCTTTGGCAGATCAGATTTAACTACACCTCAAAAGCATTGCAGTTTGAAGATTAACACAATTACATACAAACAGCTACAATCATGGCTTCATTTCATCATCTACCCACCGAGATAGTCTGCCGTGTCCTAGAATGCTGCACAAACCGAGGAATAGCGAATGCAGCAGCGACATCGCACCACCTCTACGACATCGCCATACCGCCTCTTTATAAGCGACAAGCGAAGCAGGGAAACCACAACATAACATTCTGGGCCGCTGAGAATGGCCGAATCGGAACACTGAAGCACATCGCCGAGTACATGACGGTCCGAGTCGTCGCTGCTGAGGAGTGGACGCACCTGGTATACGACACCTCTGGCGACTTTGACCCCAAGACGGATATGGTGACCGGATGGTACTGGACGCCGTTACATGTCGCTGCGGAACATGGGCGGATCGATGTTGTCGAGTTCCTGTTGGATCACGGCGCCGATATTGATGCTTAGTCGTTGACACGGCGCGACCTCGGCCTTGGAATCGGTATAGATTCCTACAGAATTGATTTCCAGGATCGTGGAATATTCGAGTTGCCGCCTCCCGTTTCATTCTCGCCTCTCATCGCAGCTATTCATTGCCGGCAGAACCATGTGGTCAAGCTGCTCCTCCGTCGCGGCGCCTCGATAGAGATCCGAGAGACGGCCACTAAGCGTCCCTGCGGCACCACGGCGCTGCATGTCGCCGTCATAAACGGGAATGTGGAGGCTATCAAGATGATCATAGAGGGAGGACACGCAGGGCCAAACGATCCGGACGCTGATGGCTACCCACCGTTGCTCTGGGCGGCCCAATACTTGGGCGTAAAGAACGACGCCTCAGCTGCTTCTATGCAACCGCTGCTTGACCTCGGTGCTGATATCAATTATATCGCCCCCAGCGATTTCTACCCGGGATCCCGTCACTCGCTGGTGACTATCCTAACCAAGCGATGGAAACCAGAAACAGCCGAGGCACTCATCGCCCTAGGGGCAACCCCTCTGAGTGACCACGAGTCAAGGGAGATTGATAAGATGACCGTGACGCACTTCTAAGACTTCACCATAGAAACTCCTCACCAGAGATTTGGATGCTATACATGCGTAGAGTAGTCGTAAACATATCATTTGCTAGTTATTAGAACCCCTTGTCCTACTTATTCATGTCCCTCAGCCATCGCGCTCTCTCGAACCAATAGTCGATCTCGACCCTGAGCTTCGCAGCTCCCTCACGCCTTCTAGCCCCGAATCTGGAGTATGCGTTGCGCTGCTCTCTCGAGCCAGGGGCGATGGGAAATCCGGGGTGACAGATCGTGAGTCGCTCCCAGGTCGCTTTGGCTTGGAGCTTGTCGAGAGCCTCTTCCGGCGTCCAGAAATCGAGCCACTACTAGATCGACGGCTGACCTGGTGGTCCTCACCATCCAGAGTCGGCGTCTGGCTCCTGGTAGAGCTGGTCGAGGCACGGCGAACACTGCTCCCCCGGCGCCTACGTTCCTTTTCGACTACGTGATGGCGCGGGTGGTGAGTCGCCTTCTCAGGGTCTTGTCGTCGGAGCTGGGGTTGTCGCCATGGGAGCCACCATAACCACCCATATTGCTGCCTTGCAAGCTGGTGATCCCGTTCCTTGACCTTTTCGCGCAGCAATGCTCGCCGCTCATTCTCCTTCTCCCAATACTCGGTTCGGTAAAGTTCCCAGTTCTCTCTAAAGGTAGCTGAGAAGGGCTTGGCAAGGAGTAGCAATTTGACATAGTCGCCACCAGGCGCGAGGTCCTCTTCATGACCACCCCGCTCCTCATCTTCGTGTGGAAGTATAAGCGTGGGATGGTTATCGTTCGAGATCTGAAGCTCCCTTTCGACCTCGCGCAAGAGGCTAGGCTCGACGTATCGGTAGGATGAGCTGGCGGTATGCGAGAAGAGGCCGTAAGTCAAGAAAAAGCCAAGAGTCGAGAGTGCTTCAGCCCACCATGGTCGCCTTATTATGACGAGCTTGCAGTTAAAGCCGCGCAGTCCCCTGTTGGAGACGGCAAACCAGCGTCGCGGCCATCTGATACCGCGCTCCCAGATCCCAGTTGCCCACACAAGAATCGCGGTGATGATGCCACCCATAAAACACACCTTCTCGGCACCCTCCACGGCCCAGTAGATAGAGCCACCGACGCCCCTACCGTCTTCTCGGGGGGCAAAGAAGAGAGCATATCCAAACATGGCGATCCAGATCGTCAGGAGCGCAAGGAAGAAGGTATGATGGCGCTTCCTGGCGCGCAGCTCAAGAAACTGGGCACGCAGTGACGCCTCGAGAATCAACAGATTCAGGTAAATCATGGAGGGTGAACTCGGAGTATGGATAAGAGGATCGCCTTGCTTGCCCAAAGAACTCGAGCCAGCAACCTCTTTGACGCCCTGGCTAGGGGCCGAGGCGCCCTTGACGATGGAATCGACGTCGTCGGCCATGTCGCAATGGGGGAGATCCAAAGGTCTAGTCAGCCGAGTCGGTCCCAAGAGGCTGAAGAGCAGCCGATTAGGGAGAGCACGAGGCCATGCACTGCAGAGGAGCTCAGGTGCGAGTCGAAGGGAGGGAGGGGGATCGAATCGGAATGGATCGATGGGCGGTCAGGTTCGGGTCCGATAAGCGACGGGAAGGAAGCACGGGAGAAGGGGATTCGTCGCTTTGAGAGTATTAATCGGACTTGTAGCCGCTGACGGTTCAGGGTAGCGCAAAACGTGGGCGATGCGAGAGGTGGTTGTGGTGGTGGTGGTGGTGGTTGATGTTAGTTTTACTGGTGACTTTTTCTGGGGAACGTGGCGGGTGGTGGAACGTTTCTCGGTGGATGGTCCATCGTCATCACAAGCCAAAAAGAACAGGGAGCTCCCCTCTAGGCTAGCGGCCTTTTTCCTGCCCTGCAGTGCAGCCCTGGACAAGGCCTTGAAGAACTTGAAAAGCCCCAAGCTCGGCCTGTCGGTACTTGTATGGGGTACCTGATGGGCTAGAGTGATCCGAGCGCCAATTGCAGTGGATTCTCCCAACACGTTGGGGAAACATCGTTGGTGCAACCGGTACCCAGTACAAGGCAAGGCCAAGGCAAGAGCGGCAGAAACCGATATATCCCGCCTCCCGTCTTCCAGGTTCCCACTAACAAGGCTCCTTGACGTTCTCTACTTTTTTTTACTTGCCTCAACAACTCCTTGACCTCGGGGGGCGAGCCCTTTTACACTCCTTTCTCTGCTTCATCTTATAATCCGCTTCCACTCCATTGCTGCGGACTTGGCAATGGGTATCCCCGTCTCGTCGATTCCGCAGCGGACTTCATCTTATTAACACACCACAGCCTCCGGGCGTCGGCATCGGCAACATCCAAAAGCCGATCTCTGCGTTAACTCCGGCAGGCCGTGTTCTCGACTTGCGTCACGGTCGAGGCGTCATCAATTGATTGGGGCTCCCTTTTTTTCGTCTCTTTGGCTGCCTGGGGCTTCATAAAGAGGCCAGGGCCCCGGCTTTGTCGCCCATGCTCAAGATTCAACCAACTTTCGCGGCGTTGCAACTATCGCGTCTTACTCTCGCCGCTTCGCTACCCGCTGCCTCTTGCAAGATGTCTACCGCAGAAGGTGCCGTGCGACCCCCCAGGGCCGCTGATGCCCCTGAGGAATTTAAACATCAGCCTGAACTTAAGCCTTCTTCCGCTTTTCTGTTCCCCCTTGGTTACAAGGACGCTGCCTACCAATGGGTAAGTCTAAGTCGGCGCAATATCGGAGCGCAGTCGGAATAGCACTAACAATATGTCCAGTGGACGAGTCTTGCCCCTCAGGCTGTTGAGCGCAACCTTTTGAAGCTCATGCCTCACCTGAAAGAGGCCAACGACAGCATTACAAATATCGATACCCCCGACCGCCCCGATCCATATGGCACCCGAGTATGGAGGCGGACAATGGTCCACCTGTCCGGCAAAAATCGCGCCCTCAACGAAGTTACGGTCGAACGGGTCGGGGAGGAGACGGAAGATGCTCTTGTCATGATCCACGGATATGGCGCCGGCCTCGGTTTCTTCTACAAGAACTTTGAGCCCCTTTCTCGCATGAGGGGACTGAAGCTGTATGCGCTGGACATGCTCGGCATGGGTAACTCGACTCGGCCGCCATTCAAAATTCACGCCAAGAAGAAGGAGGACCAGGTTCTTGAAGCTGAGAGCTGGTTCATCGACGCACTAGAGGAATGGCGAAAGGCCAGGAAGCTGGAGCAGTTCACCCTGCTCGGTCATTCTCTGGGCGGCTACCTTGCTGTTTCCTACGCCATCAAGTATCCTGGGCGCCTCAAGAAGCTTATTCTTGCCTCGCCGGTCGGTGTGCCGGAGGACCCTTATGCTGTCAACGCTTCCATGCCTGATCCCGACTCTTCCTCTCTGGCCAACGAATTTACCGAGGACCAGCAGAGCACCACGGAGCA
This sequence comes from Fusarium ambrosium, assembly GCA_003947045.1. Taxonomy (NCBI): domain Eukaryota; kingdom Fungi; phylum Ascomycota; class Sordariomycetes; order Hypocreales; family Nectriaceae; genus Fusarium; species Fusarium ambrosium. The sequence goes on from NIZV01000465.1 coordinate 18,966, forward strand.
CGGCGGTACGCTCTCCAAGCACAAGCCTGCCTCCAATGTTTTGAGACGCCCTCTACCGGGCTGGTTTGTCTGGCTTTGGGATCAGAACATTTCGCCCTTCAGCATTGTTCGCATGAGTGGCCCCCTTGGCCCCCGATTCGTGTCGGGCTGGAGTTATCGGAGATTCAACCATCTCCCGCAACTCGAGTCTCAGGCTCTCCACGACTACTCATTCTCCATTTTCAAGCAAAAGGGTAGCGGCGAGTATGCGTTGGCATATATCCTCGCCCCCGGCGCATATGCTCGTCGTCCGGTTATCAACCGTATCCAAGAAGTTGGCCGACAACTGATTCCCCAACCTGAAGGCGCCCCGCCCAAGAGGGAAACAGGTCTCCCCATCGTTTTCATGTACGGCGAAAATGACTGGATGGATGTGGCTGGCGGTCTAGCAGCACAGGAGAAGCTGAATGACAGAAGACTCAAGGCACTGCTCCACGGAACAGAAGAGGAGAAGCGCAATGAGAACGGCACAACAAAGGTCCTCCTGATTCCCAAGGCTGGCCACCACCTGTACCTGGATAACCCAGAAGAGTTTAACGACATGATACGCAAGGAGCTTGAAGAGACGAGGGCAGACGAGCGACGAAAACGTGGACTATAGATGACATGACTCTCACTCTGCCATGAGCATTGAAAAGAGAAGGACAAGGGAAAGGCTTCATTGGATCGGCGTTTAAATGGGGACTTGCTTGACCAAGGCCAGCGCCAGGGAGACTTGCACGCGGCGCCTTGACGTGCGCGTCAAGAGAGACCCAGACCGTTACGACATGCCGGTTTGCTGAGCCGCTTTGGAGGGGGGGCGTTTTCTGACTTGTTGCTGCGGCATCATTAGACTTGGATACAGACATACACAGCCTGACATGGCTATTATAAAAGTGGTAGATAGCGGTATAAATATTCATCATTCTCCGTAATAAAATTAACATTCTACTCTTAACTGCATTCATTTGAATCTGCTACCATGATGTGAGTTGGGTCAATGGTACTGTAGAGGGTTGCACAACCGAAGTAGACGGAGAGGAGGGAGGTCATGAGCATAGGAGCTCACCACAACACCCAACACATCGAACAAGGTCTCAAAATGTGCCAAAAAAGAAACAGACATCTCTCCTCGCTTGGAGAATGTGCGAAAAAGGCAAAAAAACTAATGCGTAATCTGGGAATCGAACCCAGGGCTCTTTAAGGTATTCCCGCTGAAGCGGGGAATACCTTAAAGAGCTATTTTTTTATAATACTAAGTATTAAAAAAAAAGAAAACTTATAATTAAGGGGGAAAAAAGGAGCCTTAAAGTAACTTAATAAAAATAATATAATAATAAATTAATAAGACTTATAATTATAATAATAATATTAATAATTAAAAAAAAATTTAAAAAGAAATTATATTAATTAAATAAAAATAAAAATTTATAAAAATTAAGTAAAAATTATTAAATATAAATATAAAATTTTTATTAATATAACTTAATAATATAAATATTAATTATAAGAATATAAATTAATATTAATTATAAAATATAAATTATATTAATTATAAAATATAAATTAATATTAATTATAATATTATAATATAAGTTATAATATAATAAGATAAAGAGAAGAAATACTTAATAATACTAAAAAAGAATATTACTACCTATAGTAGGTACTTATTGGTCTTGATTATATATACCATCTATGGATCTATTGCCTTTTCTACTGCAGGCACTAAAGTTGCCATCTACTCCGCGTCTGTCTTGGCCAAGTAAACCTCCGATGTCCCACCCAAATTCCCATCCATCATCTATCTACTGGTCGATGCCGATCGTAAAAGAGGTCATCAACGACCATGAAATGTTCATCCACTTCGTGGAAGATGACGAATGGAGCAGATATGATATGCGCAGCGTTGAATCTGCCATAGAGAAGTGGCAGAAATCGAGGTGGTGAATGAAGCAGACTGAGACGACCGAAAAGAAAAAAAGGAAAAGGAAAGAAACACTCCCCCGACGAAAAAAAAACAAGATGGTGACGGAGACGATAATTGTCGACGAAGGTGATGGTGGTCGAAGGAGTCTCCTGCCCTCCTTACTCATCGATATCTCCTCGTCGATATCTCTCCTACCCTCTGATCAAAATGAAAGCCTATGAGTTGACGGAGAAATCGATGAGTTGGCGAGGATTGGATAAACGCAAACTAATGACGATGACGAAACCTGATAAAGACGATGAGATTACCAAAGTCAATTATCATCATCAATACCCATTGCAGCCTCCTCGAAGCGAGCGAATCTCTCTTCTAGGTTGACCATTCGGGTTTGAAACGAGAACTTGAGATCGAGGATTTCCTTGGCGTGATCGGCTCTCAGTGATTGCATTTGTTGGGCGTGTTTCTGTTCGATCGCATGGATTTTTTCATCAACATCCCTCTGCAGACGGACGACGGCCATCGAGTCAATCTCACTCGGGCGGGTTTGGCCCCTCATCAACCGCCTTTTGCTGCTGACGCTGATAGGGCTGCTGGCAGAGACTTCATCGGCTGCCGATGATGGCCGTTGGCCAGATCGGCTTTGCAAATCAGCTCCTGGTACCAATGGCTCTTGTGCTAGAGGGCTGCTGAACACGGAGTTCGGTGACTCTTCGACACCGGATCGCTGGTGAAACGCGGCGGTTGTCGGTGGGTTGACGATGGTTGGAGATGAGGTGTGGTGGGCACCCACTATCGTTCTCTGCGTGCTCTCGTAGGCAGTTGGCTGGACATATCCCATGGCTGATGGGGTCGGTGATGCTCTTGAGCTAGAGTGACTGATGAAACCAGTGGCCGACGTCCATGGCTTTGCTGATGGAGGGTTGGTGAAGGCAGTTGGAGATGAATGACGATCTTCAACCATCATCTCTCTCTTCCCGGGCTCGTGGGTGGCGGGCTGGATATGTCTCGTGTTGGTCGACGGCGCCGGGGTTCCTTCCAAGCGTCGCGTCGAGGGCTCGGCCGGTGAATCCCATGCCTCGAACTTTACAGGCTCGGCAAAGGGGCTGGGAGATGAACTATCGCCATGAGTTACCTGTCTCGTGTGCACCGCTGGCAGGGCGTATCCCATGGGAGGTGGTGCTGGCGATGGAAACCGCTGGGCGGCCTCCCAGGCCTCAGGGCCCCCTTCTCGATGGGTTTCGACGGAGCGGTGACCAGGTGGGTGGTGGGTATTAAAGGTAGCACCATCATTAACAGCGTCGATGGGAGGATGGCGAGGCGCGCGGGTGTTGAAGGGAGTACCGCCAC
>NIZV01000466.1:0-22064 GCA_003947045.1 Fusarium ambrosium
TGGATCCATATGTGAATCCATATGTGGATTTTCGTGGAGTGGCTTTGAACCCTGGACAGGACGCCGGGGCCGACCTGGTTGGTCAAGAGCACTCAGAAGATCGAGTTCTGATTTGAGTACAAAGCAATTGTTAACCGATGGCGATCAGGTAAGCGAGGTGCAATAGGCTATATGGATTCGCTCATAGTCCACAATCTGAGCCTATCTGACCTTCCGGCACCCGTGTTTAAAACAACCTACATTGTGCTTTATGTCTATTACAAACAACTGGCCAAGTTTAAGATGCAAATAGCTATTTGAGACTAGGCAAACAAGGCGGGCTATTCACCAACTGCTCAACTCTCTTCCAGTGTCTTGTTTTGTTTGTAGGAAGCGGCATTGTGCGTGCATCCTTTCCAGGCCAACAGCGACGGCACGATGTTGCATACAGTGCCTCCTCATAACGAACAAAGAGCTGCCATAGATGAAAATAAGACCTCTTCCCCTATTCTTTCCCCTTCGGCTCCTAGAGTCCATGTAATCCGTATAGCTCAAAGTCAAAGTCAGTGTGCAGAGGCGCCAGAGCTGCGAGCCACGGGACTTCCATCCATGCCTAGCCAGTCTCTCATCCAACCATTGGCTCTTTTACGCTTTACAAAATCTTTTCTCAATTGGAATCACTGGCTAGTTCCTCTCGTGCCAGGGAATCTTTGGCTTCTTCGGCGTGCTCAGAGAATCCTTCTCATATAGGTAAAAGGTTTCTGGAGTGCACCGGGAGTGCTTCTTCCCCATTTCAAAGTAATAGCAATGCTCAGTCGTTTCCAGATCATCATCAAAAGATGGCATATACGTTAGATCCAAGGTCCGTAGCTGGAACTCCTCATCCTTGAAGTAAAGTATCTTGGTCCGAAGGCTACCGAACTCTTTCTGGACATACTTGGAAAGGTCATCGACCTGAATAGCACGCCAATAGTTCGGGTCTGCGTACTTCAATATAATATTGGGGTTCCTATAATGAATCTCCATAAACGGTTTATGCTGGCTCCAGTCTATCCTGAGCCACTCAGGAGCAGACTCCCAGGACAGAATGAGATGATGTCTGTGCCGAGAAGCTCCTGTTTGCGCTGATCGCAGACCATTGTAGAGATGCTCGAGATCCTTTCCTATCAAAAATGCGTTTCCTCTGGCAGAAAAGGCCTGATTAAGAACCTTGATGTCATTTTCAGCTGAGATAAAACGCCATAAGTCGGTGTGCTTCTCGCATAACCCTGAGGTTTGTCCTGTATGTGATTCGGGCCTGATGTGCCCTGCCATAGTATGCGTTGCGTGGAAAGATAGAGCCGTGGTTGGGCCAGCAGGTCGGTTGATGATATTTATGTACCAGCTAGGATCGTTCTGGATAGCAATGCGTTTTACTCTGGCAAAAGCCTGGACGGAAGTGTTCTAACATCCAGCAAAAGACGCATCCCCCCTCACCTCATCACCACGCGCACAGGCGGACACATCACTTCGATCTTATCTTTGAAGTCCGATACAGCAGAACCAACCAGGGGGTGTACAACAATGCAATGTAACCCAAGAGCCAGAAAGAGATTTGGCGTATGCGTCACCCTTCGGCTGGTGTTTCTGCGAGAGTGCCTCACTGCAGCCCCTAGGCAGCCTCCACCAAAAGCGGGTGGCCATATCTGACCGTGTTCCTGCAGCCCATTACACTTCTTGGCAAGCGACCATAGGTCGCAACGCTGAGAAGGACCCTAGTGGCAAAAAGGGGCTTTACCTTGCATTTTTTGTTCTACGCTTTTGTCACATCACAGATGTACGTTACGGGACTCCTCGCTGGGATGCAAGCCCAAAAGTCGCTCCATTCCGAGTTCCGAGTCTAACAGAACAACTGCAGCGTGACGCAGGGTTTGCCTATCGAGTGCCAACCAGATCTCACAATACGTGTCAACGCCCCTGGCTGTTTCAGACTTGACGGTCAGTATCTCTTGAAAATACGGGGGCGAGGGCTCTGAGAGAGCTTGAATTCAAAGACTATGTCTGAGAGAGGCAGCCCTGCCAGATGATGGCAGTTACATCGGGGCAACATTAGACATCAAATGTGAATGCCAGTGTAAGCAGCATGAATGCGAACTGTGACCGGCCAGCATGAATCTGCGTTCATTTCTAAGCGGTTTGCTTCGGTGTCGAATGGCCGGCAGGAACCGAGAAGGGTTAGGGGATAAGTTTTCAGCTAGTTCAGGATAGCTCCCATACCGAGAATACAGCAAACAGTAAGGCTACCTAAACCCGGGGGCGTAAGTCTCGCCTGACAATGTTGCCCAAGGTAAAGGGCGCAACCAATTTGTATTGATGGTTGAGTAGCTGGTAAGTATGAATGTGCAATGAGCGTGGTCTATAAGCTGTGTCTTCCTTGACCAAGACGTCTGGGCTCCGGTCTAGGGTAGGGCCGAGGCGTGCGAGGTTTAGGCCTCCTTCGCCGCTTGTCCCTTGTCATGGACGTGACATGGGTAGTGTCTGAGGCCTCGCCTGGTCAATAGAACAAACACGGAATACAAGATGAGAGACCTCATGAGGCTATGGCTGACTAGTATGTAATTGAACAGGAAGAATCGGAGAGGACAAAGTATCCGACCACACAACCAGGTTAAGGTGCCACATACCAATTGTCAACATAAGCGAAGCCGTCAAGTCGAACACGAGAGAAATGAGTGACAAGACATTCCATCCAATCGGCCAGTTCTACCAAATCTCCTACATTTATTATTAACTAGACGATCAATCTTTCGGGAGGCAAAAGGCGTCGTCTAGCCTGGGGACTGTGTGAAAGTAGGGCATCACCTCTCCAGCACTGTACTCTCGCAGAGGATACACGTTCACTTGTCGAAATCATTTAATGGATGGCAAATCGAGCAGAGTCGTTGTTCTGGCTAACATGCATGCGAGGGAAACTCATGCCTACACAATTGCGCTGCAATCCACCAAGCCTAGCCCATGGAGGACAGATCTGTCACTTGCCGTCTCTCGTGGCCATCTTGGCGGTCCGCCTCCCACAAAATCTTGTTGAATACCTCAAGAAGTCGAGATAATAAATCTTCTGGCGGACCGAAACCTAGTCTTACAAGGCAGATGGTGGCATACCACGCTTTTACCCCAGGGTTGCCGGCCAGGTCAACGTTAATAAGCTCATGGCTTTCCAAACGAAGGGTGCTCTCTTGCAGGCGCTTAATGACTTCTTCGACCGATTCAATCCACTCATTTGGACTGAGGGTGCTATGCAATAGAGAAAAGTCTTTCAGTCCCATAATGCTCTCGCAGCGGTGCACCCGCTCTAGGAGGGTACCCGCGAGAGGGAGCGCCAACCGTGACTCAATCGTCGCAATTATTTCAACGAGCCCGCAACAATGAGCTTCACGGAGAATTTGGTCCCACTCACATGCGACGCACACATCACGTCGTCTTATTTTGCCTTCCTTGACGACGCCGTCTAGCAAACGGACTCGGATGCCAAAGAGCCTCCGTAGCATATAACGTTCATCGTCATTGACACCATCTCCTGGGTCATCGTCGGTGTTGATCTCATCAGCGTCGATATCATCGTTGATATAGCTGTTTGTATAGATATCGTCTACCATAGAGATGCCGCTATCGGTAGTGATATCGGTATCCGTGTCAGTCCCAGCAGTGGTATCGGTGCCCGTACTGGTCTCGTCATCGATGCCAAGGCCATGTTGTCTACCTGATGGCACATTGTAGTAGTTTGTCAAAGGGTTTCCGACGGATGATCGGCGTCTCTCCTCGATCTTCTCGAGCAGAATCTTAGCGGCTTCGACCGGACGAAACTCAATCGCTCTCGGGGTGACATCAGCACCCAAGGTGGCCAGACATTTAGCAAGATGAAATGAAAAAGTCTCAACGGAACCATCTTGGGCGTCGTAGTTGCCATCTGGGTATGGGTGACAGGGTAGGCCGCATATCAGCGATGTAGCTCGGGCTACTCGAGGGGAAGTAGGGTTCTCGAGGGAGCGTTCGCATGTGTCGGAATTATCATCAGGAAGGAGGTTGCGTGGCGCACGAGTGAAAGATTGTTCATGAGTTGACTGCTCAGGACTTCTTTCCGTTTGTGCAACAACCCTCACCAGCCTCTTCTCCAACTCGTCCGCAGCGAGAGGGCGCTCATTGGGTGCACGATTTCTGCCGTCGTCGCCCATGGGATCCCGAGGGCTGTTTGTTGGAGTCTTTGCCACACAAGACTCTAAACTTGGTCGAACGCTTGGTCGTGCTTTTTCAGAGCGTTCAGAAGTCTTTGATGTGACATTGATGGGCGGTTTATTGATCGTTGTTTTGCTGTAGCAGGATATAGTCGGCAAGGGTCTGGGCTTGAGTTGGCTGGGAAGAGAAGAACCCCGAGTGGTGGCAAGCCTTTGAGAGAAAACATTCCGAGGTTGCCAGGGCCTCGAGATAAATGCGGACAAGGGCATGGTGTCTCCTGTTGCTGCCCGGTATAGGTAGGATAAAGAGAAAGGTAAAGAATGGTGTTGGAAATAGCGGTTTGGCTGGCATTCAGTCGAGGTGGGCGCTTGAGTGGACTTGGGAGTTCTTATGGGTATGGCCATCGAGAAGTGGGAGCTGACAAGACTTGACTGAATACCGTGGATGGCCTAGCTTCTTGTCATCCCGCACGGTACCCCATGTGAGAGGTCAGAATATCAGCAAGCCCCAGCTCTGTCGAGACGCGTTCGACCTTGCTTGATAAAGCAATAGCGTTGCCACCGCAAAAGCAAGCATCAGATAAAGCAAGCCTCACCTGCATCACGAAGGGGAGTCGCGACGCGTCTCCTTCGTGCGACGTTGTGATTCGTGCTGCACGTAACCCCCTGCCGACACAGTGTCCATATCGTAACGCAGGGGTCCAACGATCGGCCAGCCCATGGAAAGATGTATCCACTAGCATCAACTGCCACAGTGTGCCAAGCGATCCTAAGATGATTGAGGGAAAGCATCGGCCCATCCTCGAGAATGGGCGCGGCCGCTGGATTGTCTCACACGAGTCTCCGAGGATCATCGGGCGGCGAGCTGCGGCGCCCATCGCGGGGAACGACATCTTACTGGCGCAGAACACATGACAAAGAGTTTCTCCCATCAGCCGCAAACATCTCAACAAAGGCAACGGTAGGAACACTAGAGAGATCAATCCGAGATTAGAGAATCAAAGTATCGTACATTTGAAGAAGCAGTCTCCGCCCCCCAAGCCAAATGTCCCGAGCGCCATTGTCCGAGGCTACGGCTATGGAGGTTGGGGAACCTTGCCGATAACAACAGTTCTTCTAAAGCAAAGCCAACGGTGATGTGATATAATCGCTTTTCGAACACCGCTCAGAAAGACGGTGACTCCCTCGGGGCTCCATCCCAATTGCTTGGCCAGGAAGTTGAAAACGCCATCGAGATCATATAGGTTTTGTCGCAAGCGTTCGCCATACCAGATCTGTGCAGAGAAATGTTACTTGCAGCCTCAAATGAATGACGGTTCCTCACTTACCCAGCTATGATCTGTACGTATGACCTCGATCCCGGCCTCCACCATTGACTACATCTGCTGATCGTATTCGACGACGTGAAAGGAACGCCCGAACGAATCCCTGCCAGCACAATGCTCAGGTTCCACACCTGCAAAGCAGAAGGAAGAGGACTTCCGGGTATTGTACTTCCCAACAGGATTAAGTCTTCAGAGCTCTCGATAAAGCCTCCAATTCGAGTGCTTTGGCCGGCCATGCGGAAAAGTCGCGGCCAGTCCTTGACATTACCGGTCATGTTACATATACGAACGTAGTCGAAAGACCTGGGACTCCAAGTCCAGTTTCGATTGCAATCATCGAGTTCACTGGCACCAGTCAGCAAAAGCCCATTCAAACCCGGTCAACGTCTCACAATTGAACGTTGGGCGGGACCCTAAGCGGCTGGATGGGAGCGATGTCTGTCCCAATGACCGTTGAACTAGGATGGGAATACCTGAATATTCTCCTTCAGGGGCGCTAGGTGAAGGCTCCAGTCAGGCTGGGGAACAAGTGCGGCGGCTGTTCATGGGCCATCGGCGCGGTTGAACTTCGTGGTCGGGGTTCGTCGTGGTCCGCGTCGCAGTCGGGTTTCGTCGTGCTCGGTCAGGCTGCTATGAGATCATGAAGAGTTTCCCCTGTTGCAGCGCCAGAGAAGCAATTGGGGTCCCAGAAAGAAGAAAGGAGTGACAAAGGAGGGCAGGTGAAGGGCGCTGTCACGAAACTGCTGGTCATTGGTCATCGGGGACAAAAGAAGCAAGAAGGGGCTGAAGAACGGCGAAGGAAAAATGACGGAGGCGTCAGGGTGCGCGCTAGCAATCATGGAATAGAATTTGACAGGGCAGGTACTGGCGAGGATGGTGCCAGCTGTAATCACCGAGTCAGACGAGGCCACTCTTCCATGGCGAGATGGATCGAAAGGAATCTCAAACCTGAGTCGGGCCATTGCCGGCCAGTGGCATCGAGACACTGTGCAGTGGAATTTCATCCTCACGTTGTAGGAGTGACAGCATGACATGTTATCATCGTCTCTGGACATCACTCAGAGTCGACTTGGACCGTTCGAGTCGATCCAGGAAGCAAGTTGGCACTGGTCATTTCACGAACGTCCTCAGATGGGGCTGGGGAGAGTTTTTATTCCTCATTCTAAAGCTTACACCGCCATTCAGTCCCGGCCATCCTAGCATTGAGGCCTTCCATCTGCCTTGTTCGCCTTCTTCACCCACTAGGTACCTTGTTCGCCCAGAACTGTCGTATGGGAGTGAGTGGCCTTTATCCACTCCAAAAAGGAAGAAGAAACCAAGAAGATTTTTTTTTTTTTTTTTTTTTTATAGCCGAGCGTATCTCACATCCTTGGGGGACCTGATTCAATGAGCGTTGCTTTTCCCGAGGGCCAGTTGAATGACTGATAGTTATCGTGCATGCAATTATGGCCAAACTCTCATGTTCAGGCTCCTTCAACTTGGAGATACTTCCTCCACCCTTCTTCCTTCCACTCAACTGGTTTCCCAATTTCAGCAACGTGAATTGTAAACACTGGCTGAGAATCGATGATTGTCAGATTGCCATCTTCGTCCATCTGCCTACTGACGCAGGAGACAAGTTGGCCATCGTCGTTCAGCGTAAATTTCTGTTCGTACACAAGGTGCGATGGCGTATTTTGACAGCGAGAACACCTATTCGGGAGTCTACTCGATGGACCTTTTCGGTGAACTTTGGGGCATCCATGGTGCTAGGTTGAATAAGACTCAACGATAAACAACAGGGATCAAGACAACCTACGCAAGCAAACCATTTATGCGCGATTTCAGTCATTGCCGCACAGGGCTTGCAGAAGAGAATTGATAGGTAGGTTGAGCGCCCTCAGGGACGAAAACGGAGCTAGAGACCGGGTCCGAGGAGACTATGGCAGGTATGAAAATGAGTTGTTCAGGTTCGCGTGCTTCATGCATGAAAGAAGGCAGACCAGGCAGCCGGATGCAAATGCAAAAGTGCAGTTCAGTTAGGCGGCTACCAGTATATCTATATCAGCAAGCCCTGCTGCTCCCTTCCTGGAAAGCGTGATTTGAAACCTAAAATGCGTCTACCGCCCGAGCGCTGCATCGGCGACTCTTTCCCGGACGGAACTAGAGAAATATGGAGCCACGCCTCCACGCAGCTAGTGCAGATTAGTTTCGCCATGCTGGCTCGTCCCTGCTGTTGGTTTCTGAGCCGATGCTGCATGAGCTGACCAAGTCGGCTGGGCTTAAGTGGAGATCATAACATGGAGCCGCTGATCCCTGCCGACGCTATTCTCCTTCCAGCCGGCAGGGACCTCCCTTCCCCAAGAATGGTTTAGCCTCAACATTATGTCCCCTCACAGGCGAAAAGGCACTCTACCCCTTCAACTTACCTTCAACATCTCTGTTTCGGCAACAATGAGTCCTCGAGATTATCAGCCATGCGGCAAACCATCGTGCAACCAGTACATCGCAGAACTCAATGCCTGCGTGAAAGAATGGAAACTGTATGCTTCCAGACTTGAACATGAACTTCAGCGACATCAACCCCGACCTGGCCCTCTGTCTGCATTGTTAACCACTACCGATTCAGTCTCTCCCGAGCCTATCTCATCCCACTCGATTCCTCCGCAGAGGGTTTCTCTTGAGCCGCTGTCTTCCAGCTCGGTCTCTTGTTCATCAACTTATACTCAACCTGCGGACTCCGAGCCGGCCCCTCTCCAGAATGCCCCTCTCTCGCCGCCAGCATCTACCCTGAAAGTTATCGAATGGACGCCTCAATGTGGTCGCAGCTGGGGACGAGCTGATGGCCCAAAGCAAAGCTGCGAGACCAGCAACGCCAGCCAGGACAAAACGCGGGCGCCCACAATTCAGAACTTCATCGATCGCATTCCCAATCCCTACGATGACGACCAATGGCAGCAGAAAAGGGCAGAGCTTGGGTTGAACGATGCCCAGGGAATCCTGAGAGCACTGGACGACATTCTGTCACCTCAGCGACATTCTGACACCAAGACTCGAGACACTGTACAACTTCCGCTTAACGTCCTGGATCACCTCGCCTATCGCGCCATCGAGGCAGGCGAAGCGGGTTCCGATGCCCAGCGCGCTGTGGCCTTGTCCATATTCAGTGGGCTTGTATTTATGGGAGAATGCTGCGTTGCGCTCAAGATAGGTGTGAACATAGAATATGTTGATAATTCCATGAGAGACTTTCTTAGCAGGTTGCGATCATCAAGCTGCCAAGCAGGGTCGAAAACCTTGCAAATGTATCGGCATGTGGCCGTGTGGATAACACAGCAGATGTACCTGCTGTTCGAAGATTTCCACCACCGTGCCTTTGAATTATTTCTTTACGGTACGTTGGTCATATGCACAGCTGTGTGTCGATGCTTACCAGCTCCTTAGCACCGACAATGATTTCGGCCTACGATACCCTGGCGAGATCCAGCTGCAAGGGCGCATTACGAAGCGGTATTCTTAGACTCAGGCAATCAGATGAGAGTGTGGCTCCATCTCCCACGGAGATTCAGGCTGCGTTGCCTTTCGATCTTCCCTTTCTTGTTTGGGCCAACTTCCGTCGAAGATTGGGCATGGACTGCTATGAACAAGTTTGCGATGTCTTTGGGGCTACATGTTTTTCTCGAGACCAATTCGGGTCGTGGTACCAGTCTTGGGACCAAAGAAAGCTCGAAGTGTGTGCACCGCCGATTCGAACATCAATCACGGTTCAGCCCGACGAGCAACGGAAAACAGCAACCAGTCGCAAGAACCGCAAGAGGTCTTCAGCCGGCTCCTCGACGCGAGGGCGGAAGCGAAGGCAAACTCAGGCTCAAAGCACGCCCATCCCAGAACAAGAGGCTGCGAGTCTACCACCTGAAGATTGTTATGCCACGCCACGGTCCTCTATTGGTACTGGAGAGGAAGTGGCTTCAAGACAAGCCGGGACTGAAGGACACCATGACAGGACAGACAAAAGCCCCTCTTCGGTTGCCCGTTGCTCGGATGCCGCCAGTGGTGCGCAAACAAACCCTCCTGATATTGAGCATCCACCAGCATCAAGCGCTGGAGAGAGAGCCATGCTGGGCTTAAACGACGGCGTTCCTCTTCAGGTTGAGGCCTCAACACTGCAAGCACATGGTGCCGTGCGTTCATCACAAGCAAGCAGCTCAGAGGGATACCTGCCAGACCTAAACGATAGCTTTTCCCCTCAAGCCTCGGAGAGCAGACCCTTAACAACGTCGCACAGCTATGTCAGCACATTTCCTACTGGCGTGCACGGCTCAACAAGGCTAGATGTGCTTCTCCAGGCCGCAGCTCAGCAAGTTGATCCCATATTCGGTGGCATGGACTGTCATGTGCACCCTCAGGAACTGAGTGGCGTAGGCGAGGCTTTCGCGCGAACGGGCGATCCAGATGCCATGCTGGGGGTCCCAGAGCGATCCAGCGGACCGGACAGCAGAGACGAGGAAGGCCAAGGCCATTGCATCACAGATTCAATTTGGGGGAAAGGAGAGAGCCACATGAATATGGTGATAGGCGTTGAGGAGCTTTATGACTATTGAGCTTTGGTGGCTGCTTGTTGCTTCGCTACTTGAACCAATAGGAAGGTAATATGATGTTCTGCAGCACCGATCGCGACCTCTTCCCGTAGCTGATAGCCCAAATCAGGGCGCCAGTTCTGTCCTTCAATAACTTTCTGTCCTTTAATAACGTCTCTCCTAGCAGGAAGAATGGCGACTTCAGTGATTTGTTCATCGATGGGAATAACCATGCTTGTCATGCCCGCAGGCGTCCGGAGTGAATATTCTGCGTCCAGCGTGACTACCGACTTTACAAGCCTTAGGGGTGGACTCCCGATCAGTGCCTTGATTTGGCCCGCCTTGTTAGTTAGCTTCGAACGTTGATGGGCGGTTCTGTGCCGCTTACACGATCCTTGGATACTTGATCCCACAGGAGCTGATGTTGCCGACACCAATCATACTGGAAGCCCTTTGCGCTTTCGTCGGTCTTCTGAGGCAGAGGCTTCTTGCCAGTGAGATTTTGACCGGCTGCTTCGACAAGTCGTTTGGCCGTTGCAGACAGCTCAAAACGCTCAAAGAAGTCGCTCATCTTCTACGAGCCGTCCGCGCCGGTTAAAATGGAGAGTAAAATGATATAGGGATTCTGAGAGATGGTTCGAGCATATAGAGACTGCATGCACCCTTATATATATATATATAAGCAGGTGGAAATGAGCGCCTCATAAGTTGGGGGTCATATGAGAGCCCAAAAATGTGTTCAATGACGTTTTGACAACGGATGGCTCAAAGAGGTGGGGTTGGAGGGGTGTTTAAATAAACCAGAGGCCTTGACATCCCATTCGCCTCAAGGTCCCCTGTGCCCCCACCTTAATGCGTTGACAGCAAAAATTACATGATTGGTGCAGGCCAGCCTTGGATGATCGTTTTCAGTGACCGAAGAATCGACCCTCAGATAAACTCTTCGATGGCTGAAAAACGGCAATTGCGACGGCGAAAGCGTTAATAGTCTTTGCATTGATAGGGAGTGGCAACATGAGAGACTAGATCACAATATAAATAACGTATATTCTTGTCCTTCGATGAAACCGCATTGAACTGCTCCCCCTTGACAGAGGCAGAGTCGAAAATACGTGGGTGAATCGAATACTGACTAACTGTTGCCATCAACCTAGGGTACCCATTCTTTGGATGGTTTTCCTTAGGTTGTCGACGCCATTTTACAGCCAGATTATTTCATGCTCGCCGTCAATTTCGCTCATGTCCGTGGTTTTGTCTTCGGTGGGCCGCGGCTGTGGAGCAGGCTCATGCTGAGGCTCCTGCTGAGGCTCTGGCTGAGGCTCCGGCTGAGGCTCTGGATGAGGCTCGGGCTCGGGCTGCGGAACAGGCTTAGACGTTGGTTGGTTCCTGTTAGGTTGGTCGGACATGTTGACCCCAGATGAGTTTCAACGATGGACCAGGGTTGAGGTGGCGATGTTCAGACAGAAGTGAGATATCAAGATCTATCCAACGACAACTATTAGCAAGAGGGGACGAAACTTTAGTCTTGGATGGGGGGCAGGTGCTCTGGGGTGTGATCTGTGTTGCATCCTCCGTGGCGATGGCTAGAAAAAAACCCACCCAAGCTTGTATCAGGCCCCGGGCAGAGATAGTGGTTGAGATGAACGAAGGCACGACCAGGTAGGCAATCTTGCCAGAGGCAGTGATGGAAGGCGCGGGGAAAGCGAAGTAATATGAGGTTAGAATTATGACTGACAGCAGCTTTGACACTTCTGGCAGTACTCGGAATTATCGACAATGGGGTCTGTGCATTCACACCAGCAGTTGCAGACGAGACAGTCCGGCATGGTTGAGTGATGGGTGTCTTGACCAGAGGAACAGAACCCTCTTTATACTTGCTGGCCCACCAGGGAAGCAACCGAAGAGACAATCGCGGGATCTGTACATCGACCTGGTTGAATCTCCTCGCACCAGCATTGCAATGGGGGCCAAGGATACGTCCCGCCCGTGTCATCGACCACCAGGATGCCACGAACACGTCAGGGACCTGTTCTTGTTGTCTCCCCTTTGTCGAATGTGAGAAGATCTCAGCCTAGTTGCATGCAGGTTGGTCGCGGCCGTGTTCGCCTCGCGTTAACCTGCAGCAACTGCTGAAGGTGACTGGGACGGACCACTCCGCCAACATGAACATCACAACAACCCTGCAGTTGCAGCAGTGAAGTCGCGAAAGCCCTGAAGTAGCAATATGGAGGGATGAGCTGAAAGTAATTGATCAATCATAGCCACGGGGGAACTGGCCCGCCGGCCACCTTATGCGGCCTGTTTCCTGCTTTATTCTAGTCTGCTTCCGGCATGGGTTGTGTGTCGTTCTTATCCTCGTTTCCACCACCGACACATGGCAATCGGGGATGGATTTCACTAATACAAAGCATTGCAGCACAACCATGGACGATGCCAGCTACTGTGAGTTTTAGCGCCGAATCCTGCAGTTCATTCATCTTGGCAAGTCTCGAATCAACAAAGTTGGGTATGTCTGAAGTACACGGCCAGTTTTGTAGCCATGATAAGCAAGCTTATTAAAAATATGTCATGACAAGAACAAACTCGATCGAGTATAAATCTATTCTACTCGGCGTCTCAGTCAATTGAATCATCTCACGCAACCAATTTTATGCCATGAACTTTTACACTGAACGCCTCTACATTCTCGAGCCATTAGATTCTAGAATAGCTTCCTGATGTCAGGTGATAAACCTAGCTCTCATAATTCATCACGACGAGTTGTTTCCACTCAGAATTTGATGCCTATATCAGGATTATAAGGCTTGGAGAAGCAGAGAGTGGGCAAGACACTAATGCAGGCAGCAATATTCCAAGCAATGTGGTGCTTAGTCGTGTGCTGGGAAGATATGACGCTTGAATCACTGAGCCTCCGATTGCATGCGTCCCCAGGGGTACCATAAAGTTGTGTTGTTGGTCCATGGTTCTACTGTAGTATTCTAGGGCCGCCCGCAAGATGAGACTCAAAGTCCGGCCGACGTCACGCACTCCATCAGTTCCACAGTTCCGGTCAGCAGCCCGTACAACTCTAAACCTGCAAAGCTGAGAAAAGGCCGCCGTGATTCTTTAAGTTGTTCGCTTCCTGCAGCCTTGGAAAATTATTAGCATCCGATGCATGGCATGGGGGTTGTAAATTTTACTAGCGTGGAAAATTACTAGTGTGGAAAATTACTAGTGTGGAAAATTACTAGTGTGGAAAATTACTAGTGTGGAAAATTACTAGCGTCTGATGCATGGCATGGGTTGTAAATTTTACTAGCGTGGTTCAAACAAGCCAGACAAGGAAGTCTGGTAAATTTACTAGCACGTTGGTCCGATTTCGAACCGAATACGAGAATATCGTCACTGGATGCTCCAGAAGTATGACTAAGTCGCCCATCTGCCATCCGATTTCTGCCTAAAAGCATCATTAGTGCCTAATTTCGTCCATCTGCATCCGACCGACATATGCGTTCACAATGCCTGCCCGCGTCACAAATTCACAATCCACCACCAAGCGCCCAACCTGCCTTCCATACCTGCCTTACCAGACTTTCAACCCAGCTAGTTATGGTTCGGCTTCTTGAGCGACCATATTTACACCCAATTTCCGCATTAACCACATCTTACTTCGTGTCAACCTCAACGCAACAGTTACTGTGCAATCTTTTCTGTTCCAGGTGAGAAATATCGTTCCGCCACTGTCGTTGCGGAAACGAGGTATCCACGCAATCATGATTGTACAAGACTCCTTGCTACATGTGTGTACCCGATAACCATCTGTTCTGACCAATTTGCTAGAATTTCACATCACTGCAATCGACCGAGATCGAGCGGGTCAAGAAAGAGGGTGCCACCAGGAAGTGGATAGAGGGGAAAGGCCAACGGGTATCCTGGGCTGATTCTTCCGTCAGACTCCTCAAAAAAGATACCATCAAGGAGGGATGGGATGACTACCAGGAGCTCGAATCTAATATGACCGGGCTACTACCTTTGAACTACGCACTTGAGTTTTCTGGCGGAAGGGTGATTGAGGAGGTGTGAAGCACTCCGATAGGAGATACACCTTGCAGAATATCGGGACCATTTGAACACTGGGGCAAACAGCATAGCGAGAACGGAGTTTTGATTTGAATAGCCTTTCAAAAATCTGAGACGCATTTCTACGGCCTAGGGTTAAGGTGATGGTTGCTCCTTTATCCACATCACGAAATTCCGACATCCATACACATCGAGTAGAACTGTCCACACCCTTTTCCAACTCTTCACGCCTACGATATGGGGCTGATCGGATTGCGGCAGCTATGGTATCCCCGAATACGTCAGAGATACGCTTGGGGCGACTGCCTTCTAACCGGTATACTATCGCAGTCGTTCCACCTGGCAAAAGAAGTTCTCGCACCCTCCCGTTAGTCTCTAGGTGCGCATCAAACAAGAGCATTCCAAGACGTTCCACCTTGTTTGGCAGCACTTCCATAGTCATGGCACAATCAACATCCCCGATAACATTGGGTGGAAAGTTCATTGACACCGCGGCGATCTGGCGATCGCCTATGCTGTCTCTTCTGATCGCGTCACGTAAATATTCGGGGAATACACCCAGAGCCTCAATATCTGCCCCCGACGTGACGTCTTGATCCGTATCGTTAGAGTCGACATCCGTTCGCGGGGGATGATGGTGCATGTGTGGATCTGCTCGGTAACAATCGTGTGTGTTGGGGGGTGATGCGAGGTATTCGTGCCCTATCGGACCGCCCCCGATGCCTATATTGTCTTTGTTAGCGAACTGTCATTGTGTCATTGAGCCAGATACCTACGCCGGCGCTTGGAAGGCACAGTCGCAGCACTAGGCGCGACGCACGAGTCAATTTCCGCTCGCGGGGTACAATGGTATATCTGCGGATCTGCTTGTTGACAGGCGTGTGTGCGTGACGGTGATGCGAGGTAGTCGTGTGTTGTCGGATGGTCATCGATGCCTGTATTGTCCTCATTAGCGACTCGGTGCGATGCCATCAATCAGCTGCTTACGAGAGGGCCCAGAGGCCAGGGTAACGGCCAAGGAACTTGCCATGTTTTGGATGAGATTGGCAACTGTCGGATGTGGTGTCTGGGCGGCGATACGTTTCGCAAGATCCCCTCTTTCTTCAATCGTCCGTTCGTCGAGTTTCGTAAATAGTTCGCGTTGAGCCGCTTGTCCGTTGGCATGGGATGTTTTCGGTCTGATGATGAAATATGCTACCCACGCTTGGAAGCTGTGATCGAGAAAAATTCGGGAAGTATCGGTATTCGGCGCCGACTGAGCTTTTTTGTGAGAGTCGCGAAACTTGTATGGTAGCCGGTCGTTTCTCCACTCCGATAAGAGAAAGTTAGAAAGGTCGTTGAACAATATTTCAAGCTCTGACATTGTTGTGAAAGTTGAAGGGCATTTCCTGATATCGAAAAGGGGGAAGGGGTTGGAACGAGTGATAAATCACTAGCGTTATTTCAGATGAGGGGTAAATGGAGAGCAACTTTTTACTAGCGTCATTCTTGTTGATAGAAGGTATTCTAAATTTACTAGTGGAATGCCAATTGGACGGAAAATTACTAGCGCCAAGTCGGTGGCCAACACATGGGCAACCTAGGTAAATGAAGTGGCGCGACGTGAGTGGGGCTGACGTCCAGTTGTCAGGCCTCTGTGTTGGTGCTGTTCAAGTCGTGGTCGAGCATCGTGGCAACCAAATTAGCGTCAATGCATTCAATTTGTACTACTTCAAGCCCCCAGGGAAACTGGAAAGGCAACGGCAATGTTCTGCCTTGTCCTGTGTTTTGATATCTGCGAGCGGTGTGTTCCGTAGGGAGTGTAATGCATCCATAAATGAAGCACATGTCGTCATGAATGACTGACTACCTGAATACTTAGGCAAGAAATGACACGTGGGCTCGCGATTAGCCCTCCGCCAACAGATTTTCGAGCGCTTGTTCGCAGCGGTGTTGATGACATGAAACGCGGGCCACGTTGCAGCACCCTCTGCGCAGAAAATACTGCCTAACGGGTCTGGATCAGCATTTTGGGCCTCGTCCCACGCATCCCAGGTGTTTGATAGCACTTGTTGATGTCTAGCTATACGTTCGACGAAAATCGAAGCAGTCCGTCGGACCTCGGGGTTGGGCGGGTGGCCATCACCCGAATTGCTGACATGGAAGCGGGTAGGGTGGGGGGGTCACGGGGAGACAAAAAGAAAAAAAAAAAAAGGTAGAAAACCAAGGAGAACGCTGAGGCATCGGATGCGAGGTAGGACGCGAAGGTATTGGAATGCTGAGGTAAGACGCCGCGTATTGATTGGATGTCTTAAGCGAAGTGAGCCGGTTGGGTAAAGTGGTGTGACGCCGAGGCATGACGACGCGAAGAGTGTAATCACAACCACTCGGTCGTTGCGCGGCGGGGCCAGGTTTTGGCCCCTCATCCAACCCACCATTATCTAGGGAACGGGCTGGTCTCTCGCGCGTTCCATGCACAGGAGGGCTTCCCTGAGGTATTTGTCAAGTTGCGTGGCGTGCTTGCGGAATTCGGCGGGCCACCTCTTGGGGCCACGAGGTCGCCATGATGGTCCAAAAACGCATTGGGCGATGCGCTAGACTTCAGGCTATTCAGTTGACCCGTTAGAGAGGCGTATGAGTTCTGTTTTGGGGCTGTTGTTTCAAAAATTCGTTCTCGCTGCTGTGGAAAGTTTGTGAGGGTTATGCGTACAATAGAGAAGAGGCATAAAGGGGGTGGTTTTATTGGGGTCGCCTCATGTGACGACCACACTGCAGAATGGGCTTCCCCGCCTCGGAGGGCTCCCTGAGGGGTTCTTCCCTCCTGCAACTGCCTTAGGGAGTTAATTGCTCGTCTCTGCAAGTAGCTCGGCATCTCTTCCGTAGTCAAGATTCGATTTCCCCCCACCGTCCCTCTGTATATAGAATCACTGCAATATAAACACATTTGCCTCCCTATAGGGGAGCGCGGACGGGGCCCTCTCTGACGCTACGGTCTAACGCGTTTACGTATAAGACCGTAGCGATAGGTGACCCGTTGTAGCCAAACCGTATACACTCTGCCCCTTTTGACTGCGTGAGGTCACCAATAAAAGGTAGAAATAAGGTAGAGAGCAAGAATAACCCGATATCGTGCACCCCTTGACCATTATCTTCGTGATCTATCTCATTTGATCGCATCTTTCCTCCATTTTATCCAATAGGTAGCGCCGGTGGTGGGCGGCTGGGAACGCACTGAGTCTGAAATGTATTTCAAGGCCTCTACGGCGTCTCATCGTCGCGTCACTGAATTGCCCGCTCCCGATATTTGCCATGATCCCTAAATTAGGGTCCAAAAGAATCTGAACAGCCCACCCTACAGGATTAGAATTCTTTCACAGCGTCAACTTCACATATATATATTTCCATCAAATAAATATTTAAAAATATGATTTATATATCAAAATGAACCCCTAACTTTTCTCTTTAATATTTGGTATACCATCCTTGCGCCCGGATGCATGCATCAAGTCGGCGAGGGAGTGAGTCAATTAGTGCATTAATCTGGTCAACAGTAATTGCTGCCCACGCCAACTTGATGCATTTGATCAACTTTGCCGTATCGACTTCGTTATTTTTCAGGAGGTCTAAATGAGGGAACATCTTCCTAATGTTAAGTTTTAATTGCTCCAAGATATGCTCAATTGGGTTGAGATCTGGGGAATGTGCCGGCCAGTCAATCCACTCAATTGAGTGGGAAAGTAACCAGTCGGTCGATGACTGAGATGTATGAATTCTCGCATTGTCCTGCTGGAATCTTCTTGTGCCGTTATATATAGGAAGTAAGCCTTTGGATAAAGCTTCTTGATAACTCAAAGAAGTATATCCTTTCCTCTTTGCGGTTTGATCGCGGATCATAACGATGATATCAGATTTCCCTCCTCTCCAAATTGCTCCCCAAACCATGATCGATAACTTGGACTTCCCATGAACTGTGCTATTGACGAATTCTTTCATGAACTTCTCATGAGGCTTTCGGAAGATCCATCCACGTTTATAATTCGGTTGGGATTGAACTATCGATTCATCAGAGAAAATGTTCTAAAGATGGTATTAGTTAGGTGAAAGCTTCCCGAGTAAATTTGACACCTAGTTTCCAAACCGCCGTACCTCAATCAATTCTTCGATATCTTCCTTCCAAGCTTGACATCATGATAGTCGCTGACGAGCTGTTTCTTTTGATAATGGTATCCTCTGCATTGCTCTCCATTTGCGACCGTAGTGGTAGCGGATAACTCGGCGTATCGTTGTCCGAGAGATGTTACCACCTAGATAATTGACAAGCGATTCATATGTGATCCTGCGGTCGCGTTTAAGTGAAACTAATACGTACCGAATCTGCTGAACCGTGAGTTTCTTAGGACGCCCAGATTTTGGCTTTTTATCCAGAGTTCGTTGAGTTTTCCAGCGTTGATAAATATTGAAGATGGTGGCTGGTGAACACTTTGCCTCGGCGGCGACATCACGGTAGGTCCTTCCTGTCTCTACCTCGCGAACGATAAGGGCTCGGGCCACCTCATTGAAATCCTGATTTGGCGCGCGATTTGCGCAAATAATTGAGAAAATTCCATCGTTATTGGACATCATTTGCTGTTGTTGTGGATGGTCAAAGATAGAGAGGGTGTCGAGGGATGATGTGGTGGATTACACGTTGGCGGGGCAGCGTTCAGATTCTTTTGGACCCCAATTTTTAATAAGCCTCTTCAACATCTCCCTCGTGTTAGCCTCTGCCTCTCAGCTTGGCCTGCAACTTGCCCCCCTTTAGCCGCCGGGCAAGTACCACGGTGCAATATTCCCTACAAGCGTCTCAAGCCAGCAATTGCGGTTCCATACATCTGGGTCGAACCCCCGTACCGGCGTCGCGACCCCCTTCTCGTGGAGGCGCTCCAGGTACGCCTCGTAAAATTCGCGCGGCCACTCCCCACCATTGTTGACGACGTCGTCGTTCAGGAACTCGTCGACAGGCGGGAAGAAGCCCGCAAACTCAAAGTCGACGAGGCCGGTGATGCGGGGCGGCTGGCCTGTGACGAGGACCTTGCGCGGAGAGGTCGTAGTGTGCCAGAACGAACTCACCGGAGGGGATGCCGTCGCCGTCGGTAAGCTCGAGGTGCGGGAGCTACTCGGATATGAAAGCGCGAAGAGTCTCTGCGAGGGATCTATTTGGAGCGTAGGTATTGGTGGTTTCGAGCTCTCGTAGCTTATCCGTCAGCCTGAGCTGGTAGTACTCGTTTGCAGTGGTGATAGGATTGTTGACCTCAATGCCCTCTTGGATAATGTCACGGATGGTTAGAGCTGTGCCATCTACAGCGGGCACCTATTGCTCTCCGAGTTTTCTAGGTGGGAGACGAATGTTTCCGCAGCGCCTTTGAGGAGGAATGTTTCGTCTCAAGCGCACGACAATATCACCGAGCTGCTTGGCCAGGCTTGTGAGAATCGCGTCGCTCAGGTCGGCGGTTGGTATTGGGCTTCCAGGAACGTATGAAATTAATATCCACCCGCCATGCTCAGGCTTTTCCACGCCGGGCGGCATATCAAGGGAACATGTCCTTGTCTGACAGGAGGTCGCATAAGTCGCGACACGTCCATCCTCGGACCAGGCCAGGGCACGCGGCGACGGGATCTCAGGGCAGTAGCTCTGGAGAAGTTGAAAGCAGGACACTTCGTTTTGAATCTTATTTCCCCCAAAGAAGCGGCCGTTGACCTTCAAGACGGCTTGCTCTGGCTGCGACAAGGTGCCTGGTAGTCTCTCTCTGCTCGTTCCTCTTGGCCCTTCCTTCCGATTTCTCTATTCCTCGTTTCCTTCCTGATAGAAAGTGTTGAAATGAGAAGATTCAGATTGCTTTTTTTCATACTAAAAGTGCAGTAGAGGAACAACTGTTTATGTACAGGCACGATCTCTTGTAGAATGTTCCTCCTTCTTCCACACCTTGCCACCTACTTGGTCGCCTCACACTTGTGATATCCAACAGAAAGAAGGAAAGAGTGCAGCTCTGTATCCATCCTCTGAGTGTACCAGAAAAGAGAGAGTGAACGAGGGTGCTACCTAGCTAGGAGTGGCTCACAGTTTCGGCTCTAACCACTACCCATAGCATCAACAATTACGTTGAGGTATCATTTGCTCAAATGTCTGCACCATCATACTGGCCGTAAGAGGCGGAGGATGATGTCTGACCGCCACCATAGTAACCATATGATGTTGTTGTGTCACGCAGGGATGCTGAGTGCACTTGACAAAAGGTAGTTCTTGTGTCGTGATTGTAATTATTCTTGGTTAAGTTTTCATAATCTCAATGAGAGGCCCTTTGGGGCTTTATATCCTTGAGTGATTCCATCTAGGACTTTGAACCTTAATCGTAGGACTTCAAACTTTAATCTTGATCCTGAAGTTAAGGGGGAACTCTCAGTTCTTCCAACACGCCCCCATCCACCTTTGCTTCAGGGCACAGAGCCATCGTGGACTTCAGTGCTCCAAAGGAGACGACCGCCTTCTTCAATCGGGCATGAACTAACTCGGATTGTTAAGGAAATGGCCGTGACTGACCGAATCTAACGGCTTGGTAAGACCGTCCGCTATTTGTTCATGAGTGCTGACGTATTGTACGTCGATGTTACCGGCTTCAACTTCTTCTCGGATATGGTGTTCGACCAAAGGAATATGCTTCGTTCGTTGGTGAAGCTCGGGGTTTCTGCAAAGTTTCAGAGAACCCTGATTGTCGCCGTTCAGATGAATTGGTATGTTGAGAGGGAGTTGTAATTCGGAGAAGAGGTTTCTGATCCAGGCTAATTCTCTGGCGCATTGAGAAAGAGCACTGTACTCTTCTTCAGTAGTCGAGAGAGCCACAGTCTCTGTTGAGACCGTATGACTAAGATGGTCCTCGAGTTACCAGCACCATCGGCATAGCCCTGCAACCCGGGGTCTCCTCGAAGGTTGCGAGAGGCTCAACTTTCGGGTCGAACCTAGGGATCGGAACGAGGTCTAGTTCGCCAAGATCGCCTAGGTCGCCGGCAGTTCATGGGCTTCCTTATTGTTGGGTTTGGTCACTGTCCCGCTCTGATAGCACACGTCGCATCCGGGGCAGGGCTGCCCTTGCATGTTCAACACTAACACCTTCCATTATCTCGACTTGTTAAGACCTGTTGACGTCATTGGTGGCGTCCTAAGTTTAGCCACATCTTGACACCGCCACAGCAGCCTCAAGGGGTGCCGGCGAGGACGGTTAGAGAGAAAAGAAGCCTCATTATGACCACTCAAATCCATGCACTTTTCAGACCCTCATGGGGCCACAAAGCAAAATGCGAGGCGAGGTGGCCTAAAACATGCGTTACCACTAACAGCCGGCTAACAGGTGCAGGGAAGATGGAATTTTATGTATGTATGTATGTATATTTTTCGTCCGGGGGGCCGTGAGGCCCCAGAAGTCTCCTAAGGGAGCACAGGACGTACTGAGCTACGGGAGTCTACCTATGATTTTACCATACAGTGTCCCCTATCCAGCATGTCATCGGCACAAATGGCGCATTACATCGAGCCTGTTACCCGTCAGCGGGTGGTCCAGGCACGGCTAGTAAACAGTAGCCGCGGGGCAGCTCATGACTAGCATAGTCATGACGGGAGGCCGTGGTTGCCGATAGCCACAGTCGGATGGAGAGCGTTGCGACTCTATCTGGCCGAGCCTAGATAATAGAACGAGGTAACAAAGGAATATAAGAGAAGATAAAGGAGGGAGCGGGCGCTAGTACGCCTCGGGTCGGTCTCGTTTAGTAGCGAGGACAGATCCTATCAAAGAAGGCGCTTGTCTTAGTCAACTTGACGAACCTATCAAAGTCTTTTCCTAATGCCAGATTCACTGCCGTATTCGGCGATGGAGCGAGCCTCGCTCGCTTCCGTGACGGTACCTTTCTGCAGTAGAAGATATGGT
>NIZV01000467.1:0-22033 GCA_003947045.1 Fusarium ambrosium
TATAAATAGCTAAAAGGCTTAAAAAGAGGCTATTATATTAATATTAAGATATAATATTATAATATATTAGAAATATATTCTTTATTATAATTAAAGTCGAGATAACTAATAGATAAGATTATTAGAAATATCTTAGATAAGTTGCGCTAAATAAGACATGGTAGCGATTGTTGCGTTTAAATCTTATAAGTTTGCTACCAATTATGCAACACGTCAGTGTCGATCACGTACCTCGTGTTCAAGTGCCACAAAAGCCTACAAGTGAATTCTCCTTAAAGCCGAGCTGACTCTCTAAATCCGATTCGGACCTGAGGGAGGGCATCCGCGAAGTGCGGCAGGTCACGGTGAGTTAAGCCACCCAAGAACCATGCTATAGCATCAGAGCTACCCAAGCCAAATTTAATAAGTAAGTCTCTACAGTTCTTAGTCACACGCCCAAGACACCGTGTTCCGCCAGTATAGCTATAGAAAGCCATACACGATTCGTTGGGACAATGTTGCCAAAGTTTATGATATCTGCGACTGGCATTCTGTACCTGGTATTAGCCACACGTTTTGCCTTGCCTATATGGTTCGGCTGAGTGCCCAGCGAGTGGTTGACGACTAGAACCGTCTGCATCTTCCTAACAACCCCATCATCTATCCGTGATGCAGGTTAGAGGTAGTCTCTGCCTTCCAGGCAGCCTCGGAGTTGGTTGTCATTTCAGATGATACGATGATTGGTGATCCCATCACAAGAGAGACCCGTCAGCTTAACCAGGTCCATGAGGGTGAGGTTATTATAGTTGCAAATGATTCCGCAACCCATAGCCCTTATGGATATGGAGGGAATAGATAGTAAAGCTCTCATAGTCCTCGGGGCTAGTCTAATAATAGCATAAGTAGTAGGAATG
Organism: Fusarium ambrosium; assembly: GCA_003947045.1. Taxonomy (NCBI): domain Eukaryota; kingdom Fungi; phylum Ascomycota; class Sordariomycetes; order Hypocreales; family Nectriaceae; genus Fusarium; species Fusarium ambrosium. The sequence goes on from NIZV01000467.1 coordinate 894, forward strand.
CCACTAGATGCTATTGACCAGCCCTTTAAGATTAAGTTACTTTAATACCATCACCAATCACATGCTCGCACTCAATACCAGCCCCTTAAGTCCTTTTTCCCAAGGCAAGACACCATCCTGACCACGGAGCGGAGCCACCAACCTCGTGAACCGCCGGCCCGGCCCTGAAGCCCGGCTGCCAAATTTCAACGCGTCTGCCACACTTGACATCCTCTGCCAATCGATCTAACAAGAATCAGCCTCAAACAAGTCGTTGAGAATAGTCAGGGTAGTCGGACCATTGGCATATGGTAACTTTGTGGAGTGAACGAGAGCAAAGGGATACCGGCTTCAATAAAGACAAGTTCACTAGCAATAAATCAACAAGTTCTCTGCACAATATTAAGACGCCTGCCTAATAGACCTGTAACACCTGAGCATGGCTCGCCTTTCTATGCACACACTTTATTCACATCATGTAACCTGAATCACATCACATACACGCCAGAATCATTAACTCATCTCAAGCCGGTGACCAAGCACCTCACCTCACACGTTCTATGACAATAGGACTCGCAATCTCTGTTGCTCAAGAGCGAACATGTCCCTTCCTCTCTTGACAACTCTCGGTCTTTGCGTTAGAACATTGGGGCTCATAGACCCAAGAGGCTGCCGCGCTGGTTGTGGCGGGACAAAGATTTCGGCCAGCATCAAGTCGACCAGCATGCAGCGGCCAGTGCTTCTATCATAGAGCACATTGCGCGGTTCTGCATCACGGTGAAGGAGCCCGTGTTGGTGCAATCGATCGAGTGCAGCAATTACCTGGTCAGCCATGCTTGAATCGACAGACTTTACTTCCGACAAGATTGACCGTCCGCCGTAACTCATGAGCATAAAGTGCGTGTACACACCGCCATCGAAGTAATACGGCTCAATGAGGTTGATGGTGCCGAGACAAACGGGGACGTATTGGCCCTGCAACCCTTCAACGTGGTCATACATCCTGCTTTCGTGGCGGAGTTGCTCGGCATCCATGGCCTCGACACCTTTGGCCACAAGCGTGTAGCCATACGATGACAGCCGTAGTTTGAAAAGGGAACCGCGAGACCCTACGAGGAAAAGCGGCATACAGTCGGCGTCCTTGTCACGATCAACCGCCAACTGCTGGCGCACTGCTCGACGAAACTCGCCCTGGTCGATGTGTGTGTCTCCGTGGTCGGCAAAGTTGGGGCACTCTCGGTCCATTGGGCCGCCAAAAGCTACTCCGTGGAGGCATGTGTGGGTGCAATATGGTCGGTCCTGTATACGCTGTCGTACACTGCTGTTCCCTTGACCAGATCCTCGGCTGTTACTTTGGTTGTCACTTTGGTCATGTTGCAACTGCTTACCCTCTGACTTGGCGAAACCGTCACGAGGAGGATTGCGACGATTGGCGCGACGTTGTGATGGTGAAGGACTGTCGTGAGAATCGGCGCCCGGGTTATCTAGACTAGTTGGAGTTTTGCGAGAAGGACGATTCCAAGGCAATGGCCGGTAAGGCGTGTGGTCCGGCGATGTACGCACCGTTGACGGGATGTCTCTCAGAACATCCTCATATTCGACTTGCCACGTTGGGAGTCTGTTGGCTTTGGTGTGCCAGGATTGCGGCGGCGGCGATGGTTGGATAGCTTGAAGAACAAAGGCGAAGACATGGGCAACGGCTGTGCGATAGATGCCATCCTGACTGTTGGATCGCTCGTCGATATTGGTATGGTCTTGGAAGATGACCTGTCCATCGATTCCCAGAGCGCGCCTCATCTCCTCATCATTGTACGCCCTTCTCATGAGGTCCTTGATGGGCTGCTCAACGACAAATACCTGGGAATTCCGGAGCGACACTTCGCTGGTGACGTCGTCGAGTCGATCCTTGACATAGCGTAGCTCGACCCGGGCTGGAAAGATGGCATTGTCGGAGAAGGACGGGCTGGCTAGGAGAGTGTCCCATATCGTCCCTTGTTCTTCAGGGAACGTATCCCACGGGACGATGCGCTGAGGGTAGATCCTGTTAGTTGGGTCTGTTGTTGAGCCCTGCGTGGTGAGCAAGGTCAGCAGTTTCTTCTTTTACAGTAGGACATATGTCAATGGGATTATGCTCACCCTTGTACTTGTTGTCACTCTCGTAGAGGACCATCTGGTCAGCAACCGAGAGAGCGCGGCCGACTCTCCCCAAATGGTGACTTTGTCGGGATCACCCCCAAAAGTTGCGATATTGTCCGCAACCCACTCTAGCCCCATTCGCTGGTCAAGTAGACCAAAGTTGGAAGTACCTTCCTTGAGGACCTCCTTTCTAGGCATGGGGTCGAACGCGTTAACCCTGTAGTTGACAGCAGCGAATATGAAAGGCCATCGTGTTCAAAGTTGATGTGTACGCCAATTATTTGGTGATTCGCCGAGATTGCAGTCGGTAAGGTGGGAAATGGAAATTCTCTATTATTTCTCGTACGGAAGTTAGAGTAATTAATACCCCTTATGTAGATAGGTATAAGTCTTTGACTCCTGCGGGCTGTAGGTAGCCGGAAGGCTAAAAAGGCCACTGTGTTAGCCTTGGGATATAATGCCATGATGTGTTGGAAATGTGTTCTTTATTATAGTTGAAGTCGGGATAACCGATAGATAAGATCAAAGATCTATCAGTCATTCTTAAGATCTATCCCTATACTATGCTTGAGATTGCAATCCCGCACCTCGGCGAAGAACCTGCAATGTTATCTTCTTGGCCTCTGAAACATCACCTACCGGAGGGATTGGCCTAAGTTCCTTGTGCTCTCTTCCGCATGCCATGACGAATCTTGGTTCTGCGAATGCTCTGATGTCCTCAAGCGGATTTCCAGAAAAGGCCGCTAGGTCTGCAGCGTACCCAGGTTCCAGCTTACCAGTCTCCTCGCTTAGTCCGCATTCCGTGGCTGCCATGTCAGTCGCCGCCGCGATGATCTCCCTTGGCGTGTAGCCCGCATCTGCAAGAACCGTGAGTCCATCGGCATAGCGTTCGAAAGGGCAGAATCCGATGCCAGCATCTGTTCCAATGATTATCCTTATTCCCATATCACGCAGGGACCTGAGGTTGGATACAATGACGTCTCTTTTATCCCAAGGGCAGAAGTAGTCGTGTTCAACACAGGCTGTGTTCATCTACTCAAGCAGGTTAGAGTTATACAGGAGTTGAGTTGAGGGGAGGGAAACTAACCGTAGGACAGACAGTCAACTTGTTGTCGAGCAACTTCTGAGCCACCCTCTTGTCAAATGTTGCGTTCCCACTCTCCGTGATCCAGGCGCAGTGCTCTATCGACCTGAACCTTGCATCGGCTGCTCTCTCGATTCCTTCGGTGCCTGTGGCATGAGTGGTGACGGGCATGCCAAGTCGCCTCGCCTCATCGGCAATGGCAGTCATTTCCTCTTGAGAGAAGCAGGCTTTGGAGGGGTGAGAGCCTGCTGTCATGAAACCTCCAGTTGCCATGACCTTGATCAGGTCCGCACCTTCGGCGTGTCGTTTCCGAACTTCTGCACGTACCCCTTCAACACCACGACATACACCACCCATGGCATTGGCATGACCATTCTCAACTGTAAGGGGTGCGTTTGCGCATTGAAGTCTAGGGCCGATGACTTGGCCCTTCTTGATCTTGTCCCGAAGAAGGATAGCCGTCATTCCACGAGATCCCAGGTCTCGCGCGGTGGTGACGCCCGCATCTAGCAGCCGTGAAGCGTTGACCGTCATCAATGGGATTAGCTCCTCATCTGTAGTGGAAACCTCAGTGCTGGTGTTTATGCCGCTGGGGTCTAACTGAAGATGGACCTACGTATCATTGTGAGTATGTGAATCTAGGGCCGACAGCAAAGGTGTGACGTGACAAACATGGCAATCGAACAAACCGGGCATAAGAGTGACGTCGCCTAAATCTCTAACAGCCACACCTTCAAGGTCCTTTTCCAGAGTAGCCCAATGCCCGACCAGCTTGATCCGGTCATCTTGGACAAGGACAACTCCGTCCTGGATCAGATGCGACGAACTGCTGGGAAGCACACGGGCTGCGCGGATTGCTTGAGCTGTCATGTTGATGATGGAGGAGAGCTCGTCAATGAAGACCCAATCTTGATTGGTGCCGAGTAACTAGGTGACCATAAAGCTCGAAATGATTTTATACCGATACGGCCGGATCTCTTCCGGGTATCCGGAAAGCCTGAATTAGTTGTCGACACGGATGTGGGGGCGTCTCTAGGGGCGGTCGGATCTCCTCCGGCATCCTGAAAGCCTGGCGGCTAGAGCATCGGAAGGGAACCAACCGCTGGGCAACGTTAGGTAGGTTCAAAGGGGGAGGTTCGGTTCTGGGCGCTAATATTTAGTAACTATCTACCCCGGACGTCCTTATCTCGCAGAGCATCCACCCACCCACTGCTTCCTTGAATCCTTTGACCACCTCAAGATAAGGATACGAAAGGAGTCGAGTCAGTCTGACTGAGAACAAGAGAACGATCGAGTCGTAGATAGAAAGCCCCTCTCTGTACTCTTTTCCAGAGACCGAGACCACCTTCTACTTATCTCCTATCAGTCAAAACCCCTGCAGCAGGCTAGGTAGGGGTTGTAACGTACTCTGAAGGTAGGAGCAAAGTGAGAACCTTGATGATGTAGGGGCCCAGTGGGGAGTTTTGAGGACTTTGTAAATATTTGAGACGTAGCGATATTGTCATTTTTTCAACCTGCAACACTTCTATTGTAATTAATCCCAACAAAAAGGTCGGCAATCTGTTAACAACGCGCTGCGCCTGGATTCTGGTTGAACTGATATCCACCACGCCCATTCTTGGTACATAACCCAGCACCTTGACCAAGACTGGTCCTACCTCGAGATTCCAATACTTGGTCCTCCGTATCGACCCTTTCACTACCTCCCTCTTACATACTGTACTTGAAATGAATATTCTCCCAGTCTGTCACGTCCATTTCTCCATTGATTTGTCCCTGGTGTGCAGACTCTTCAGGTGTCAACCCCATCTCTTCAACTAACTTGACCCTACGACGGTTCTGCACAATATCTGTTCATTTATCAGTAAACGCGGCGGAAGCTGCACGTCTAGGGCACTCACAGTAGAACCTCCACCAAATGAACAAGACACACTCCAAGGCATACATGACTCCGCAGATAATCATGGAGGGGACGTATCGGGGCGCCCACTTGGCTTGGAAGGTCTGGGCGCCAATGGCGTTGCCGATGCAGTATGCAATAAACATGACGGCTCCAGTCACCGACTTCTTGGTTCTGCCGGCCACGTTGGACGGGAGCAAGGTCCAGATCAAAAGACCAGGCAATCGACCTGTCACAGTCATGAGGTAAAGACCCCATCGAGTCCACAACATGCCATCCTTGGGCAGTAGTCCCAGGGCCAGCATACCAACAAAGGCAGGGATGGTTGACACGACCATAAGGATGACTACGCATTCACATCAGTTTACCATGTACAGATCAACTTGAAAAAAGAAAAACGATAGCACCTACAGCGGAGATTCGGCATCTTCAGTGTCAGGAAGCCAACAAACAGAAACCAAACGATCGTAACAATATTCTGAGGAATGGTGCCCTTGACGAGGGTCTCGAGGTTAGTAAAGCCAAAGGACACATAGACCAGGTTACCAAAGGCTGTGGTTCCGCCGTTGGGAAGGGAGTTGACGATGACAGTAAAGAAGAAGAAGTAGGTCTGCGGATCCTTGAACGTGATCCAGACCTGGTCCCAACGCCACTCCTTCTGCTGCTCTCTGCTGGTACCCGTCTGGTTGCTGACGACTCTGGCGGCTGCGATGCGCTTCTCCTCGTTTGACAGCCAGCGAACCTCATTGGGTGTTCCCAACACTAGCAGCGAGCAGAAAGACATGACCATGGTCCAAGAACCTAAGAAAATGCTGATGTATCGCCACGGACCAAAACTGCTAGGGCTTGCCTTGGCAGCCTTGCCAATCCCATACATGACGAGCTGTGTGAGGATGTCCATTCCGCTGTTCGAAGTGCCCCAGATGATGGATCGCATCGTGTGCTCCCGGCTGACGTAGAAGGAGGCCGTGATAAGGAGGAAGGCTGGGGAGATGGTGCACTCGAAGAGGCCCTGAAGGGCTCGGAGGGCCATGAGCTGGGCAAAATTGTGCGTGAAGCCAATACAGAGAACAACGACTCCCCAGCAGAACATGCAGATGAAAAAAGTCTTGTTAAGGCTGAAGCGCTGCATCAGGTAGTTTCCAGGAGCTTCACCGACAAGGTACATGATGTAAAAGATGGTGCTTAGCCCTGAAATTTGACAAGTTAGTCTCTGAAATCCGCCGCATGCAGTAGTCAGGGACTGATATGAAGTTCTAGGCATCACTTACATGAGAATTGCTGACCAACTAACCCAGTGTCCTCTCGCATGCCGAAGGTTGCTTGAGTAGAGATGGACGTCTTGTCCGCCTGCTGGGTGCCATAGCAGAGCCACATCAGGGGCAGGAGAACAAGATCAATCTTCCAGAGGACCCTCTTGTAGTCGGCCTCAGTGTATTGGCCATCAGCGGCGTTGATTGTGTCGAGAATGATGTCTTGGACCTTGCCCTCGGCCACTTCGTTGTTGGCCAAGTTGTCAATGCCAGCCTCGATGTTGTCCATCTCTTTGGTCGACTGGTGGCCCTTAGAATCTGGTGAGGATGTCTGAGTCATGATGGGATAGCATCAACACTGTGACAAGACAAGGAAATCCCTAGGTGCTGTAGGGAAAGTGCATATGCCTTGATTCAGGAGGGGGAACCGTCTAGTTTTTCTAGACCTATCCTGAGTTCGGCTCGCCAAACTAGCGGATAGGCCCCTAGTTGAGGAGCTCGAATCCTCCCGCCACAGCTGATTTCCGGAAGGGATCTCAATTCCCGACTCCGCGCTGAAATGGAGACGGACGGATCTCGGCCCGTCACCTCGCCTGGAGCGTTTCGTCGGGAGCTTTTCCGCTACACCCGCTCCGCTCCTTACCAGCATTCTTATCGACTCGCTGTTATCGGTGAGATTACAATGGTTACAATCTCTGCCACAGGGCTGTTTCCTGGACCCAGCTTATAAATGACACCTGATGGTAAGACGAAGCTAAGGGGCGCACTCGTGCGTGCCCAGTCGGGCGGAGCGCTATCTATCACCGACCAAAACCCGGCACGGTTAGGATGCTAAGACATGGCGCCGATGCATGGGAAAGAAAGGATGCTCAGGTTCTCATCTCACTCGACTCAAGACTGCTGTCATTAAGTCGTCTCTACAGAATAAAATGTATTTGCATGACGAACCAGGCAGCAACCTGGCTATCCAGATAGCCCGAAAAGACTGCCGTGTGGCTTGAATTACTAGGACTCACTCAATACACATGTGTAGTGCAGCAGCAGCAGCAGCAGCCTATCCTTTGCTCACTACCACCACAGGATTGAACAGCTCCGAGACACGCAGCAAGAATCAACCCACCTGGGTGAACCAAAGGCTCAAACCTCCTCACGGGCTAGGGGGGACGAGAGTTTTCCTTGCTCAACAGAGGTGGACTTGGCAGAGCAATCATGACGCACAATAGGAGTTTGCAGCTGACGAATAAAAGCGGAAGCTCAACGAGGCCAACTTGAGTATTTGTCTACATTTTAGCACTTTTCAACATTCAGGGCTGACAGAGTGAGGTATAATTCAAGAAAGTTCATTCGAGCAAACATAGGCAGGGGAATATCTAGTCTATCCATATGGTGGGTGTGGTGCCATCGTTGCCATGATAATGCCAGGGTCAATACCAAATCACCCGCTTCAAGATATATCTTGTGTCTAGCGACTGACGTGAAGCCTTTATTACTATCAAGGATAACGCAAATAGCATAAGCCATGTAACGATGAGCTGGCGCAGCTTCTTCTGGAAGAACAGTCTGGAAACCAGCATGCAGTGTATCCCCCAGGGCCTGCCAGGGCCGAAGACATCAACGTGCAGGTAAGTTTGAAGGCTTCCAATCTCAAGTTCCATCAACTTATTCGTTGTTTGGTATGCAGTACAGCAACGAGCTTCTTGCCATAAGTCATATTATAGATGGTGTTGAAGTTGTATTTGCAGATGGAACTGCCGCCAAGGGTTCCATCATCATCGGCTACGACGGTAGCCGATCCGCCACCCGGGACATCTTGTTTGACCACAAGTCAGAAGGAAAACGGAATCCTCTTCTAGGCTTGTGCTCAACAATTTTTGGAAGCAATTTGACGCGGAAATGGCCGTGAAGTTCAAGGAGCAGCTCTATCTATCCTAACAGAACCTACGATCTTATTCATCGGTTATCCCGACTTTAACTATAATAAAGAACACATTTCTAACACGTCATAGCATTATATCCTAATGCTGACACAGCAGAATGTACACACTTCGCCACAGAGCGAGAGATTATCAACATCATGTCATATTCAATACACTAACTATCCCACTCAAGTGAAGGCCAACTCCCACCCCCAAATAGTACACCTCCTACACGTTATCTGTAATCCCCCCGTTCTTGCGAACCCCAGTATCACTCTTTTGCGAGGCAGTATCCTCAATGACACCATCCAGTATCGCGGAGCCGTCGAAGTCGAACCTCGTGTTGATCTCTTCAAGCTCTAGTCCCTTGGTCTCAACAAAGGTAAAGTAAGCAATAATGAGGAACGCAAAGTTCCAGGATGCGTTGATGAAATAAAACTTCCAGCCCAGATCAGCCATAGCATAAGCCATGGCGAAGGAGGCGAGAAGGCTTGAGACGTTGATCAGCTTATGTCAGGAATTTGAGACTTCTGAAAGAGTCAAAACTTACCCAAATCCAGAATCGAGCATGCGGAATATGGCAATGCCTGTAGCACGGAGTTTGAAGGGCGACACCTCTGTTGGGTACAAACTTGTCATGGGCGTGATGGAGAAGGCGTAGAAGCCCTGAAAGACGAAAATGACAGCAATGGTGCCATAAATTCCCGAGGTATTCGTGCTATCGCCATAACCTATGGACAGCTGTCAGGGCCATGTTTCATGAATCAGATGAAAGGACTCACGTTTGATAAGACCACCGATCAACAGCAGCGTTGCTGTCATGCCACCGACACCGATAAACGTCTGGATTCTGCGACCAAGGACGTCGAGCATGAAACTGCCAAAAATGGCTACAGCAAAAGACCAGCAGTTGATGATGACCTGTACTTGTGTTTGGGTGACCGGATCTGTGATGCCAGCTTGGCTGAGTATCTTTGTCAGGTAGAAACTGTACATAATCGTCAACGGCCAAGGCATGTCGTATTAAAAGTCCTTACTCACGAGATGATAAAGTTTCCAAACATGTTGATCATAGGACCGAAGCTGCAAAGAATTGCAAGTCTCCGCCTGTTCGCCTTGGTTGCAATCATCTCTCTCCATGGATTGCGAGGATACTCAGCCGCCTCACGAACAATAGTGGCCCTGACCTCGCGTAGCTGCTCCTCTGCTTTTTGCAAGTCCACACTGTTCTTACCTTGCATGATGATCAAAACTTCTAGAGCCTCCTGGTTCCGATCGTGTGCAATCAGCCAGCGAGGAGACTCTGGCACAAACGGAACAATGAGGACAGCCAGCACGCTGGGGACGAACTGAAGTAGAGAAGGCAACCGCCATGCCCAAGTGTTCTGGATATTCTGACTTCCGTAATTAACAATAGCCGAAGCAAGGCTACCAACGTAGTAGCAGGAAAAGAAGAGTCCCAGAACGCGCGCACGTCGGTGAGGCGGAAGCAGCTCGCCGAGGAGCGTAGGTGCAGCTCCATTGCTAATTGCAGAACCGATACCGACGATAAACCTCGCAATGACGAACATGGGAACGTTCTGGGAGGCAGCCTGCAAGATAATGCCGACAACACTGATGGCAGAGGCGACGTAAATGGCACGTCGACGACCCAAGTGGTCTGGGACAGGCTGCATGAGAAAAGCACCAAAGATACCTCCTATCCACATGGCAGCATTGTTAAGGCCTTCGGTAGCCGTGTTGAGATGAAAGTACTCTGAGTAAGAGGGCAAGATCAACAACCCATTCATGACAGATGAATCATATCCAAGCGTCTTGGCAGTCATTAGCAGGAGACTGTATAGTAATTCGGTTGACTGACTTACTGCCGAATTGACAATAGTGACAGCGAGTAGCAGGGGCATTAAAACCCTACGATCCGCAGGCACCAACCTAGATACATGTTTTCGCCCGAAGCCCATCCTCGTGGTGTTGGCGATAACTAAACTTGACGGAAGAATAGCTGATGGTAAAACCAGAGACCCGGGAGATCGTCTTCGCCAACCCAAGGAATCTCAGAGTTCTTAGAAGTATCTTATACTTCGTAAATATGGCTGCTCTTATCTGTAATTTCTTATCAACTATTGGCTACAAGGGACATTATCATCTCTGGGGTAGAGATAGAGTCTTATCTGGCAGATGCTTATCCGCATCCGGCGTAGATCTCTGGGGGACCCCCGCAGACCCTAGCGAAGCTCGGGCAAGCTCGGGCGAGCTCGCCCACTAGTTTACCTTGTACAGCCTCTCCAAGTAACTCAAGATCTCGGGTATTTTAGGCAGTTGATATGAACCCTTCCTTAGGTATAAGCTCCTTAGTCTCAGGACTACACCGACTCTATTTGCTCCAGCACCACACCCAGTTTGAGTTACAAGCGCAAGCTCGTCAGTCATGCCCGCTCCTATTCGAGAGTGGCCCGCATGGGCGGAGTACACCAGCGAAGACTCTGCATCAGTCAAGGACCCAGAGTTTTTAGCTATCAAAAAGGCCATTATCGCAGAATACGGCCCCGAAGCCCTCCGCAAGAGCTGGATCAAGGTGTGCAAGGAGCTGGAGGCTATCACCGATGAGATTGCAGACAAGGGAAATACCATCATTCCTACGTTTGAGACCTCCCAAGTCCTCGATGATGGCTTTACAGCTGTTCAAAAGCAGGAGATCAAGCGGATCGGCGCCTTTGTCTGCCGGCGCACTGTTCTATCAACTGAGACGACATCCCTTTACAACGACTTGAAGCAATACGTTGCAGACAACAAAGACTCCATCCAGGCTTGGCCGGTAGAAAGCCCGTCGATGCTTGTCCTATATAACTCTCCCACTCAGAATGCTCTACGTTCGCACCCGAACCACCTCAAGCTCCAGCGCAAGCTAAACGAACTATGGCACGATTCGACCAACGAGACATCCCCAGATCCTCTTGTATATCTTGACGGCATTCGTGACCGCGCTCCGGGACAGCCATTTCTTGGCTTGGGTCCTCATATAGATGCAGGGAGTCTCTGCCGCTGGGCCGACCCGACCTACCGCAAAGTCTACGACAGCATCTTCTCGGGTGAACCAGACAACCACGACCCATATGATCTTGGCGTACGCCAAAACGCAGACCAAGAGCTCTACAAGGGCATGGCACACTCGACCGTCATACGCACGTTTCAGGGATGGACGGCTCTTACACCCACAGCCCCGAGAGAGGGTACTATCATGGTGTACCCTAACACCAAGATGGCCATTGCGTACGTGCTACTACGTCCGTTCTTCACTCCGCCCCAAGATCTGGCGTACATCATGGACGCTGAGAAGTGGACGCTGGACGATTCGACAGGCTGGTTTCCCGGAACTACAAAGCCTGACAGTCAGCGACTCAGCCGGGTGTCGCATCCTCATCTTAGACTGGAGGAATGCATGGTGTACATGCCCCAGATAAACCCAGGCGATACCGTATGGTGGCATTGCGATGTATGTCTTTCTAATCCCTACCTTCTACTTGTATCGCTGATCCTTTGTAAGACGTGTCATGCCGTAGATACCGAGCACCTAGGTCAAAATAACGCATCGGTCGCATTCATTGCGGCATGCCCTACAACCTCTCTGAACGAAGTATACGTCAAGAAACAATTGGCCGCTATTTTGGGAGGACGCCCGGCTCCAGACTATGCGGAGGGTAATGATGACCTGGATGAAACTGCAATGAAAGGATACGTTGGCCTGGGAGGACTCAGAGATGAGGCACGTCGAGCATTTGGCTTTCATCTTCTAGGCACTGTGTAACCCCGAACTAGATTCTGTATATCCCATCTCATATTTCATACATCTAGTCCAAACTACCTACCGTTTGATTGTCTTCAACCATATTCTCTCGTAATATCCTGGCTGCATGGTACGCTACAGCGCTGTGTTCCTTGATCTTTTCTAGTAATTCAACAGCGCCTTGTATAGTTTCGGTATACTCCTCTTCCTCGATACATGAGTCACTTCGACACTCAGAGAGTAACGCTAGAGCAGATGCAAAGATGTGGTATGAAAGTGCCCTACAACATCATGAGCATCCTTCAATCAACAGGATTGCAAACGTACCATTGCTTCCGCATCGATATGGGTTGATCCCAGTTACGGTTGATCCAAACGATGCTCATGGCGGACCTGACACTGATTGTTCTCGCCCAGTCATACTGGCCTGGATATGAAAGCCACTGTTCCTGAAGCGTACAGTTGATCTGGAGGCGAAGATGCAGCAACACGAGGGTGAGATCGAAACGTTGCCACTTGATCCAAGGTTGCGCCAGTTCAAGCCGTCTAATCTCGTCATTCCCATCGGCATCAGGTCGCAAATGTACCGGCAGGGTATCTATGATCTCTGCCAGCTCTTCATCTGCCTTCCTAACAACCCGGACCAACTCAGCCAAAGACGATGGACCAGACCGAATAGCCTGGCGGAAGTAGTAGAAAATTGTGGATGTCCTTGCCATAAAGATGTGGTAGTGAACCGGGTGGGTGATGTTCTCCTCTTCGTCTGTGGATGTAGCTAACGGTAGCAGAACGTCAAAATCAGTATCATGAACCCTTGGTGGCCTATAAGAGAGGGTCAACCTAATCATCTGTCAGGAATGTGATAGAATAGTGGACATATACATATCAAAGGTTGCAGGCTTACCAATCACATATAACAAGTGTCCACCATAGTCGATGTTGTCCTTCTGCGCTCAAGCATGATGAAGCCATCTCAGAGTGGCCTTGGTCGAGGCCAATCCTTTGAGAAATACGTATTGCAGAGCTCCAAAGATGTTCCCCTAGTTCCGAATCTCCTCTATTGTTGAAGGAAATACCCAGGATTGCTATGGCTTGGACAGAGCGTATGCTGGGTATCCGCATGAAGTCGGCCTTTTGCAGGCAAAATATGGCAGCGTGATACCAGTTCGCTGAGGCTTCTTGGTGAGTGATGCCTACCAGCGGTAGGAGACGAGTTAGCATACGTACGGATTTGGAGCCAGAGGTGCTCACCGTCTGGGAGTGGCAGGTTCTCCGCTTCAGCGTCATCCATCATTAGAAGCGCTGTCTAATAGTCATTAGCTCTCAAACTTATAGTGTGTCCATATAGGTAGACATAGGAGGGCTTACACTCAGAACGCTGAAATAAACTGCCGTCCATGAAGCATCAGCTTTGTCGAGTGATGAATTCTCTTCCATGCTCCCTATAAACATGGCGCACTCATTGCTAAAGTGCGGATACTCGAGTGCATAGTGCACCCACGAGTTCCAGGTCCTGTCGTAGGCAATCAGCTGGTCGCTGCAAGCAGGGCTTGGTAGAATAATGTCTTTCCAGTGCAAGATGGTTGAACCGGCGCGTGTCTCTGGAGTTGTGCAAATGCTCTGCCAGAGTTGTTCTTCAAGGCCGTTACTGTGCTGGAATTCTTTGATCCTTCCGAGTGTTAACGGCCTTTCGTTGCTCTGACGAAGCTCTCCTCTCTCGGCTCTTAAGACACTGATCTCTCGACGTAATCGCTGATTCTCACGGCTTAGTTCCTCATAAGTGAGCACATGAGGACTATCTTGCCACCTAGACTCAATGAAATCAGAGGATTAGCCAAGTTCAACCACTTAATTGGCTCTGGCTACATACATTGTCACCTCGCCGCGTATGATGACCATCTCCCTCACACAAGCGTCTGCTTGTCCCCGCTTGATACAGCGCGAGCATGGCACCGACTTGTCACACTTCACCTTGCGAGAAGCACACGATAAGCAGCTGCGGGGTGCACGCTGCGTCGTGCGGAGGGACATTCCGGTGCTGCCCATGGCTAAGTTGTCTGGGATTAAACAGTTAGTGGGCAGGGATACGTGAAGATAAACGGCATATAAAATCCGGGGTTCAACCCAGCCGAACTCACCCGAGGACGGTCAGTGATCTAACGTTAGTTAATTGGGTGGGTAGATAAGACCAACTACTCTTATCAAAGCCGCCGGCATCCGACCGAGGTAGCGTCGGCACATGCCGATGTCAAGATCATCAATATAATTAGTGGAATATCCAGCTTTACTTCAAGTTAAACGGAATTGACCTCCACCTACGCCCTTCACAATGTCCTCAACCCCGGTCTTCCAAGGGACAATCATTCACTCCCTCGATCCCGCATATCTCGAAAACTTGGAGAGTGTGACACTCATACATAGTCCACGACGCTCACATCACCGGCTTGTACAAGTGCACCGATGAGATAGCACAAAATGCCATCCCTCCGGCAACTAAGCTCCATAAACTTCCATTTAGAGACTTTTTAATTCCGGTCTTTATTGACGTACACAATCATGCTCCTCAATGGCCGATGCGCGGTCTCGGCCAAGGTCTTCACCTCCTAGATTGGCTCAACGACGTCACTTTTCCTTTTGAGGCACGCTTTGCTAACCAAGACTACGCATCTAGCATGTATGAGTAGGTATACTGTTCAGGACTTTTTACGTCACGGAATCACTACGGCATCATACTATGGGTCGCGACATGCAGAAGCAACACGAATCCTAACCAACATATACCATAAAAAGGGCCAACGCGCCTTAGTGGAGAAATACAACATGGACAGAAATGCACCAGACTACATCTGTGAAGAGAATGCATCTGCATCCCTTTGTGAGACCGAAGAGTGCATCAACCATATCCGAGCCTTGAGTGGGAATGAGGATGCTCTAGTAACACCTGTTGTGACGCCCAGATTTGCCATCTGCTGGACACCTGAGCTACTCCAGGGTCAGGGCAATATGATTCGGGGCGACGATACCTTGGCAATGCAGACACACTTCAACGAAGCTCAGCAAGAAATAGACGCAACCAAGGCGCTTTTCCCAGAGTTTGGCGGGAGCGAGGCGGACCTATACGAAAGCTACGGGCTACAGTCGGCCATGGCGCCGCGAGATACTCAAGACTCACCGAGAAGGATGTTTGAGGAGGAAAGCTATGGATGAAGAAGGTGAAGGGGGGGAAGTGGGTGGTTGACTCATGTTCTAGACGATTTCCGATTTTCAATCATGCATATGTATGTGTCTGAAACATTCATAGAACAATACCTCCGCATATTCACACAATCTATCTATAAGTCATGTCATCGAGATGATCTCTGTCTTTGACAGACCTGATCATTCTAGCCGTTGGGATCTGTCATTTTCAAGACCACGGGCTTCAAATTGGGCAAAATAGGTATCTTCATCAACAATTCCGCCGACCTCAACCCCAAGCATTCACGCAGTTAGGAAATAAAGATAAAACTCTTCACCTCATACCCAACATTCCAAACACCTTATGCCCCCGGTTTCAGCCACCAGACATCAGAGTCCAGGGTCCACGACGGAGCCATGTCGAATTTCAGTGAATATGGACTGGTCGTCGGCGATCACGGCCTGTGAAGCTTTATTGCCATCAGGCGTGTGCATTTCCAACTGGCCGCAGCAAGTTCGCGGGCGATGTATTTACCGTGCTCTTGTTGGACAATTGCATTGCCAGCCTGGACTGCTTGTTAGCAATGCCGATCTCGGCCGTAATTTCTGATCACGTGAATGACAGTCATGCGCGCGCTAGACTATCTTTGGCTTAGAGCTTGCATCGAATAAGTTTGATTGGTTTTTCTGATGAGTCATCTAATTTCACTAGCGTCCCCCCACTTCCAAAGCTCAGATCAACCTCTTCAGCCTAGCCTAACGGTGATAATTCTGATTGGTTCTGATCGATTAGTAGTCCATCTATTTTTAGCAAATCCGCTCGTACCAGGTACATTACTGACCCAAGGAGAAGGCTACCCTATATGGAGTTGATTAAATAAATCTCGAACTCTGAATCTATAGCAACGAAGAGTCCGTCCACGCGAGTAGTAATCTGTCTTTATAGACACTAACTAGCACTAAGAGGCTGATCTGTTGGGAGTATATTAAAAAAAAATCTAAGACTCGATGATGGAGTATTCCGTGGCCACTCTAGATCTCTCGTCACTGCGTAGAGTCTCGGACACCTATCAAGGCCAGTTCTACATATTGTCAACCTTGACTGGAGGCCAGGCCTCTCTCTCAACAACGCGGCGGAGATTCGCAACAGAGGCGTCGACGGATGGTGTTTACGCTTCACGAGAAGGAGCATTACCAGATTCGCTATCGTTCACTCACGTATCGCTATTAAAGGCGAGGGATCTTAGCCAAGACCTTGAGGGGCAAGAGGCCCATGAACAGCGTCAGGCATCATCTACTATGCGAATATCCGGGCTCGAGCTGGGTCGTCTTGCTGGACAAGCGATCGGTCCGTGTCGGGTTCGGATTGACGTGCTACTGTGTAGGGCGCTGCCGTACGGTGGCAATCCTGCGTTGACCCAGCCCGCTCGCAATCAGAGCTGCTGGGTGGTTGGATAGCTGGTAGGTCATTGAAGCTGAGAGGGTGGTCAAGCAAGAAAACATTGCTGAAAGTGGCCGATAACTACCGATGGGGAGCCGAGACTTTGGTCAATGTGTTGGGCGTATCCAGGAAACTGTAGTGGGTAGGCGAAACTTGTAGTCATTGAGCCATATTAGAACAGAGAAGCCGTTGTCATTGCCAACAGAGTGGGATAGAAAGTGAGCAGGATGGGGCTTGCTCAAGGTAATAAGCTTGGAATATGAAGCTTAAGGAATCATGCCATGTTTCTCGGCATGTCGTAAGCCCGTCTCCAAACAAGAAACTGAAGCCAATTGTAAAGAATCTGTTTCTAGGCAACTCCTTATTAGGCGCATGTGTGTTCGTGCTGGACGAGCGAAGATGGCCAAGGAGCTGACTCGAGAGGGGGTAGCCCAGCAAAGAGAGTTGAAGCCGTTTGGTGGACTATAATGGAGTGACATGCAAGGGTTGCGTTTGAGAGGAGATCTTCACAGAAGACAGGCAGTAAAGGAGTCAAACTCTGATTATGCTGTTCAGGCCTCCCAAGGACCTACTGACAGGCCCCTATCTTAACCTGGATCCGTGAGCCATCAATAACGGATAAAAGTAGATGGTTAGCATGCTGCATAAGAGCAGGCCAGCGCCGCTTCAATATAACACCGCCCTGTGCGTCAGGGATCAAACGGTGGGAGGGAATGACGGCCACCTGTGATGCTTTCCCTGCCTTCATCTCAGTTCCCCTAGCGGTTTTTAACTTGGCAATGTCCATGTCCAAATATCCTTTCCCTTCTCCGCTCAAAGCAGCCCAGTCGCTGGTTTAATGACTGGTGCTCCACCTGTTATCGAGGCCATCCCCGGGGTCGCTGGCGCGCTGAGGAACAGGACACACTTGGATTGTGTCTTTCGATGCCCTACTTGCCTACTTGCATCTGTCTACATTTTGAAGCCTCATCAGTCTTTCTCGAGGCCATTTTCTTCAGAGACAGCCTCTCCATTCCCGCCCACAGTGGCCGTCTAGATTAGGCACAGCACCAACTTGCATCAGGCTGTAGGATAAGGGCATCACCGACGATGGCTACTAACTGTGGAAAATGGAAGACTAGCACTGGAATTGACTTTGCCGCCAACTGTAAAGTAAGCACCATTGAGAAACACCTGATGTCTTAGGCGGTGCTGAAGCCATGGCGGGATTTGATTGAGATCGTGCCGGGATCATCATCTATAGTAGCCAGGCCCCTATTAGACGATTATTAGTATTCCTTTAATAGGATAGTAGATTAATATTCTGGAACTAGGATCTGGTCTCGGCTTGAGGGCCTTGGTTGACCTCCAAACCCACCGCGTTTGGAAATTTTGCATTCTCACTGGTTAAACATCATGGTGCCCATCTGTTGGCGGATTGTGACAGACAGTTTTAACCATGTACACCGTTTTTATCATTCTGATACTTTTCATTACTATCATAGAGCCGGCTGATGAAAATAGGTATAATTAGGCTATATAATGCATTTCTAAGAAGCTCTATGGCAAAGCGCCATGATCAAAATCTATGATAGAAGTATCATGTTAGTCATTCCGTCATGGTGATTCGATGATGAAATGTCATGATGAAAATCGTGTGATGAAAATCAACGATAAAGTTCTAGAGCTGTTCTTTTCATCACATATCCTTCTGTCAAGGCCTATATACTCTCATCAGATAGCGGGAGTGGCTGGTTATTGCACAACGTATCCATTGGGGCGACACCTTTGATCGGACTAAATAAATAGAATTCAGGCGGGCTCACAGCTAATTTCTCATACCAAGATATCAATTGTCTAATAAGCCACGCAGAAAATCCCACCACTCTTACTAGGCATCTGGTTAACCATTATTGGCAGCCGCCACACGCTGCTCAAGCCACTCCTCATACGTCGTCGGCTTCCTCCCAAGTAGCCACTGGAGAACATTGGGTGAACCGTTCAGACCGTATCTTTCATACCACAGTACAAGTCTCTCAGCGACGTCTAGATTTCCTGCATTATAATTTTCGCCGAAGGATGCTTTCACAAGCTTTTCCACGGTTTCCAGGTAGGGCAACTTGACAATTTTGATTTGCTTCCCTAGGGCCTTTTCTGTCGGCGGCACGAGATCCTTGTAGGCAATTGGGTATGTTGAGCTGAGGGGATATTCTGAGTGATAATGTTTCTCTCGTTCCTGCAGCACCTTGAGTGTGGCCTCTGCTAGATCTTCGAGAAAGATGTGTGAGTTGGGGATGTTGTGATCATATGGAAGACTTAGAACAGGCTCGTCTTCATGGATCCATTTGGCGATGGGGTACAAATTCTCTGCCAGAAAGTTGCAAGGCTGCAAAACCGTATAATTTAGCGGACCTTCGAAGAGGTACTCTTCAATGTAGCGCTTGTTATCATGGTTGAGCGGCTTGCGTAGTTGTGGCTTGAGGACCGACGAAAAGCTGCATTGTTTTAGTGTCTATTAGGTATACAAATGAGTATGGTCAAAACCAAAAAGCTTACACAAAGTGCTTAAAGTTGCCTTCTGCTTGTTCTGCGATAGCAGCATCGATGGCGTGATACCCATTTTGGGTTTCTTGATGGTGCATGCTCGGGCCAACGTAGTATACGGCGGTGACACCTCGAAAGACCTCACGCACAGCTCTGGGGTCGCTTTGGTCCGCACGAACAACGTCAGCTTCCGGAAATTGGGAGCACAACTTCTGCTGAGAAGATTCGCTATTGACGACGAGGCGGAGATTCTTGAAGTTCTTTGCTAGGAGGGGTACCAGCGGACGGGTCTGCTTGCCGGCCGCGGCAAACACCAAGATAAGGTCTTGATCAAAAGAAGACATTTTGTGTGTGTTATGGATTGAAGAAGATAGTGAGTGTATAATTTTTAAAAAATACTAAAGAGCAAGTAACTAACATGCGATGAGGCATCGCATTTATATCATCATGCCTTGCTCCTTCGGATGACAAATTGACAAATTGCGACTATAAGCCTGTTCCTTGCATCATGGTGACATTTACGCCGATTACGCTATGCAGATCTTTTAGCACCAATAAGACTACAGTACCCGCCATACCTAAACCTGGGGCCCACGAGTAACCTCTCTGATCCACGGGAAATCCCTTGTCATGAGATTTCTTTCATCCCTCGTCGCATTGTCAGCGGCATGTGCTTGGCCTTGGCAGGCTGTGGCCTCGCCGGGGTACGGACACTGGCTTTTGCGATTGGCGCAAAGGCCAAGTTTATCAAGAGCTTCCGCTTCATTATGTTTGTCGGTTCTGATGAGACTTCGGAGTTCAGGAAGCATCCGGCGAGTATGTGGGGGTGTCCTCTCTTGAGGACCACCGCTCCAGACCGAATCCTCATTGAGTTAGAGAACCTCAGTCCCGGGATACCCATGCACGAAGGCACCCAGAAGACCGTTGCCCGCGTGGAGGCTCTGGGACTATCACCAGGTGGGGGGATCATAGGGAAGCCGAAAGTGAGAATGTTGCTGGCTCATCTTGAGTCTGGGGAGGGTATATTTAGGAAGGCGGCTGGATACAGCCGACTCTCAGAGGAGTGAAACACCAAGAGGTAGGCTCTATGGCCAAGAATCACGGTTCTGTCGGCATGTAGGTTATAGCATAAACAAGACAGTGAGAAAAGCAGAAATTCCAACTCTGTCATGAACTACGAATCTCACTTCGAGTCGATATCCAACACGCTGTGAAACCCCACCAAGCATGTCCTTCGTCTAGAAGCAGTACGACTGGAGCGACCTTAAGGTCCTTCACCACAATAGGCTTCCTCCGCGTGCTCACTTCTATTTATTCTCGACTAGAGACGATGTACTCACTCTGAACCGTCACGAAGCTCATGCACGGCACGTGGAAGTTCCGCCACGATGCCTTACCTTTTGAGGTATCTGACTGGGGGGGTGCCCAGCCTCTCACCTGGGCCAACATCCAGGTCACTGGCATGTGGCAACTTCAGGGGCACGGTCGGCCCCTGTGCTTTACACGTCGGGGTGAACGGTGTCGAGGTCGGTTACAGTCAAGGAATCCGGAACGCGACCGAATTCAACATCAACTCGCTGCTCCACGGGCCAGGATCCTTTAACACTCTCACCGTCTGTCTCTATGAGTTCGATAGGCTAATTAGTAGTAAAAAGTCTATAGCTTTAATTAATATTAAACTATTTAATTAAATATATAATATATATATTTAAGCTTATAAAAATAAATATAAAATAATAATAATTTTAATAATAATTTTAAAAATAAATTATAAATAATTATATTAATATAATATTTAAAAGATTTAAAATAATAAATTATAATCTTAATTTAATTAATTTCATATTAAATTTAAGACTTTTTTAACCTTATTTATATTCTTAGGGAATTAAAAATAATATAATATATTAAATTAATTTTTATTTAATTAAAGAAATTAATATTAGT
>NIZV01000468.1:0-22022 GCA_003947045.1 Fusarium ambrosium
GGTCCACGGGCGGCGGGCGGCCTGGACCGGGGGCAGGTTAGGGAGGTATGTAGCAGCAATGGAAGGACTGCTTGCAGTTAGGTGGTGCTCTAAGAAGCGGTGATGGTGGCCGCTGTGGCCGCTATAACTTCTCCCCGAGCCGCCAACTGCAACCATGGATGGATGCTTGGACCTGCAATGAATGGATGGATCCAATCCAATACCACTGCTCGACCACTGCCCCTGACGGCTGCTGGGCAGTGATGGAGAGTCTCCCGTCAACCGGTCGGAGCCAACTTCAAATCAGGGGCTTGGGTCCAGTTCCCGCCGTCATACAATACACACACCAACAATTCGTCTGGGTATCACAGAGGCAGTGCTGGGCCTGAAATGTTTGCGGGATCTACCCATCTATGGTACCTAGGAATGGATGGATCAGATGCGACGATCGGCCGTACCCAATATAGGTGCTACAGCATGCAAGTATCCTGCAGGTAGAGACGGGATGGAACTTGGAAGGATGAGGGATGCTCGTTCGCTGATGGTCAACTATAATTATCGACGTCGGTGAGACTTTTGCTTGGACAGGAGGCAAATGGTTCATTCATAACCAGGCCATCGCCCGCCTCTCATTTGCCCCTTCCTACCTACCTAACCAACACACACACACACACACACCAAACACGCTCCCTTCACCCATCTCCCCAAGCGAATATTATTTGAGAGCAGCGGTGTTGGTGGTCAATCAACCGTGGATTGGCCACCCTCTGGCTCGGCACCCGCCAGTCTCCTCCTTCGGGCTCTCTACCCATCGGGCAACGAACGGACTCGATTTCGGGGCGTGTCCCTCCAGAAGGTAGGTTCCTTGCCTGGGAGATCCCTCAGGGGCTGCACCCCTGCCGCTGTGTTTCCCCAGACACCGTCTTGGCCATCCACCATGACTCCTGAGCCTCAGGTGAACCTGGCACCTGCACCTGCAGCCAGCCCAGCCTCAGTTCTCGTTGGGCAGACAGAGATGGATTGCATGAGGACTGCGCCTGCTGCTGGGGTTGCTCCTCTCGCTGTAGGTTGTTTGGGTCTCTGGATGCGGTGACTTATGGGGCTCACGGCTCACCGCAATGCTTCAGCACTCTCTATCGGACTGTCTTGTCTTGGGTTGCGAATAATCACCGTCCAGTTGAGATGAGCCTCTCTACCTGGTGTCTCAAGTTGGGTCGTGCTTTTATTAAGACGCTCCCATATGACAAGGCGCCACGCTCGCTTCGGTTCCGGCCCGTGTGGTTGCATCCGCCGCCTGTGCTTCCCACATGGCAATTCCCCAGGGATCCATCCATCCATGGACGAGGAGAGTATTGCCGTTATCGTCAACTGTAGTGAGACTAACGGACGAGACTGGGCTACTGTCATAAGCATGACCTTCTATGATCACAGGTCCTACACGGCCATGTATCGCAGACATTAGATCTTGAGTGTCTACGGTAAGACAATACTCTAGACACTCACAACCTTATTAACCATAGACATAAGATGTCCTACCAGGGTCCCGATACCTTCCAGAAGCATTGTGGAAGCTTGAATAGGTACCCAGGGAAGAAAGTACCAAATTTGTCAATTTCAAAGTCAATACCAGGCAGCATCCATTTTAAATATAATTGGAAACATAGAAAACTTGAGGAATAGCAGACTCTTGAGAGGTCAGCTCGAGTATTTCACCTTTTATCTCTGTTTCACAACGCCAATCCGAGCACCACCTTCCAATGCACCACACCAAATGCCCAAGTGAACCCCTCCAAAGCTAGTGCCCGGAGACTGGGTATTTCCACCCCGATCCTTATCGCACCGCCGCTTATCGCCATCATTTTTTTCCCTCCAAGCGGTCCGAACCACCACTGCCAGGCCGATATCAAGATCCCTCGCCCGTCGTATAAACGACCCCTCAGACGCCATTGACGAAGCGTTTCGTCCCTCCGCGAGCCCCGTCAGACAACTCCCGCGGCACCGGACTCGCAATGGCCGAGCAGAACCCCCCCGCGCAGCCCGCCGCCGGCGCCGGCACCGGAGCCACCTACAAGGCGCCCACTCCCAAGCCGACCCAGAACCCGGCTCTTCGCATGATGGGCCTGCCGAACCTCCCCCGGAAGCTGCCCTCGCGCAACTGGCTCATATTCTGGGCCATCACAGGCACCATCTCTGCTGCCATCATCTACGACAAGCGCGAGAAGAAGCGAGCCACAGCAAAGTGGAAGCACGTCGTCGCCCCTCTCGCCAAGGATACCATTAGCTCTGCGAGCCAGCTTCCCCGCAAGTTGACCATCTACCTCGAAGCGCCCCCCCGGCGACGGCCTGCGCGTTGCCCAGGACCACTTCATTGAGTATGCAAAGCCCGTCCTCGCGGCTTCTGGTCTGGATTGGGAGTTTGTTCAGGGAAGGCAACAGGGTGACGTGAGAGCCGCCGTGGCAGAAAAGATTCGCCGAGCCCGGAGAAAGGATGAACGACCAGATGAGGTGGATCTACAAACAGACGAGGCTACCATCGAGGCATTGAGGAAAAAGAACAGTGTGCCAGAGTACGAGGGCACAAAGGGCGATATCATCTTTGGACGGCATACATGGAAGGAGTACGTGAGAGGTCTACACGAGGGCTGGCTCGGACCTCTTGACCCTCCTGCTAAACCTGAGTCCGAGGCAACACCAGCCGCTGCTGAGAGTTCTCCCGAGGGTGTAAAGACTGAGGGAGAGGGAGAGAAGCCAGAGGAGAAAAAGGAGGAGGAGAAGAAAGAGGATGAAAAGAAGCCCGAACGACCACCTCAACCACCCCCTTACAACTCCCCCGACGACTACTCTCTAGCCAGCCTCCCCGCCCAGATCCCCTTTGAGTTCTCCCCTTCCAACCCCATCCCCTTCCCCCACCGTCTCGGCTTCCGCCATACCTTTGTCCGCCTCAACCGCTTCTTCAACCGCCGCAAGCTCGCTGACGAGATCGGCCGTGAGGTCGCCGCCGTGTGCTTCGCCGCCTCCTCTCGGGAATGGCGAGAGGCAGACGGCCAGTACGAGCAACAGCTCGTCCTCCAACATGAAGAGAAGGACTGGGTCAAGTCGGTGTGGGAGAACGAGGCTCCCAAAGAGGACGACAACGCAGCTGCCCCTGCCGTGCCCGTCAATGAGAGAATCTGGGCGTCACCCCTTGTCGTGGACTCTCGCCTGATGCAGCGCATGCGTCGGTTCGAGATCAGCCCTGAGGATGAGGCCCGCGCTGCTCAAATTGTCGTTCCCGAGTCGGAGATTGAGGGATGGATCAAGGGCAGCTTCCGCAGCCTTTGGCGATGGGGAGTCGATTCTTGGAACGCCAAGCCCATGACGCCCAATGTCGGTGATGTGAACAGCGATGAATAAACAGGAGCCTATCCTGTTATGTGCTAAAACGACAAAAAAGGAACGTGATGAAAAAAGAGACACTGCAATGTGGTTTCATGTACAATAACCTGGTGAAGGCGCGACGAGGAAAACTATTCTTGTATATCTACTCATGTCATACCAAGGGCGAAGGGCTTGGTTCCATATCTATGTTGCATCTATGATAGAGCGAGGGATGGTATTTGCGGTATGGCTCACTGTACTTTATAATCCCAAGGCATTACTCCCCTTCCAAGAGTTACGAATCTCTTATATCTTTGAGATTTCTCAATCGTCTGAGTCTGAATCACTCCCGTAACCTACCAACCCGAGGCCCTTCTTCTCGGGCGGTTTCGTACTTGTCTCGACCTTGCTCTCTGGTACCTTTGCTTCTTCCGACTGCTTCTTCACCTCGGTCTCTCTCTGCTTCGCGGGCTCCTCATCCTTGTCGTCCTCTTCTACGACACTGACTTTTCTCCTCAGACCTTTGACGTCCCTCTCCTTGACGCGCTTTCTTTTCCGTCCAACCCCCCACGATTCGCCTTCCCCTTCTGCAGCAGGCTCATCTTGCGGTTTCTCACCAGCATCACCCTTCTGCCGCTCCCTAAACGCCTTGAGACCTTCCTCCGTCTCACGCCGCACGCGCTCCTCCTCTGCGCGCTTGTTGGCGCGTATCTCGTCCAGAAACTCTATCTCGTCATCATCCAAGGCGCGAAACTGGTTGCGCAGCTTAGTCTGTTCCTCAAACGCAGCTTGCTTTGCCGCTGTTGCAGTTCCCGGTCAGCTCTTTAATCCACGGGCAATATCAGGGGGTTGTTTGGCTTGCCTTTGTTTGCTTGGAGGATATCATACAGGCTCTGCTCACCCTCTCCGGTAGCGGCCTTTACGCGTTGCTCCTCACGCCGGCGGCGCTCACCATCGAGCTCCTTCTGAACCGCCTCCCACTCCTTGTTCTTCGCAGAGTCGTATAGGGGCTGCTCAGTCGATGCTGCTGAGGGGCCAGTGTCTTTAGATATTTCCCCCGAAGAACCGATTGTCCCCGCTGATACAAAGCGGTTAGACATGATTAGAATTTCTCGCCGTCTTTCAAACCTTGAGCCGGCGTGTAGAAAATGGGGATGGAGTAGAGTGTGAAGGAGCTGTGATGAGAACGCGACTAGCACAAGGTGGCGGGAAACAATGGATGACCAGTTGACGGATGAAGGATCAATGTCTTCAATCAGGGTCACCAAGGATAAAATTAGACAAGACTACAACGCCCTGTATCTCAATGTCGGGAAAATGAGGTGGGCAGAGTAGGTTCGTAAAGAGGTATCGAGGAGCTGAATACCTTGAGTTGAGACTTCAAGGCGATATGAGATGACGGAATTATCCGGTAATCTACCGACACAGACATTCACACATCAAACATCTCACTGAGGCCAAACAAAATGTTACATCTCACACAAAACATTCAAGGGACAAAAGGCCGAGACAAATCTCTTTATTTCTTTTTTGTATTTGCTGATCGAGGAAGACCCAAGGCGAGGGATATGCCCTGCCGGTGAACTTGAGCAAGACAACGAATGAATCCCGCGTCTTGATGTTCCAGAGTACCTACCTACCTACCTTAGGTGCCTTGCTTGTTTGCTTGCTTTGCCTAACAAAACCCCAAGCCAACTTGAAGTCTCACACAATCAATATACACCGTCCATTCCATGAATACATCTTCGAATCTCGTAAGCGCCGATCGATCGATCAATGGTTTTCGGGCCACAGAGGCCATGGACAATGAAGCGTGCTTCCAACCACCGTTTTATTCTGCTCAGCTGTCAAAAGATACCACGGGCAACTTATACCCGTCTCGTTGTATCACAGCATCAAGGTTCGAAGCAGCTTGAGCTCGCGTGCTTTGTCGTCCTGTGCCTTCGATATCGCCCCAATGTTCCGTAAGAATCGTCCCAAATCGTCAAGAGAAGAAAACCCTGATGCCCTCGGTCACGCAGGACCGCCATCGAAACGAATCCCCATTAGACCGGCGGGAAGAAGCAAAAAGAATTCCCATGTCCCTCTCTACTGAAGACAAAACCAGGAGAAAAGACAGCGCCGGAGTCATCAAGATAGAAAAAAAGAAAACGAAAAAAAAGAAGCCTCCTTGACTCCATGACCTTTGTCTAGGTAGCAGGTATCGAAATGATACTCAAGCCTAGCCAAGCGCCAAGATGGTAGAGGCAGAGAGAAAAAAAACATAGAAGAAGCAAATGTGAACCCCCCGTAAACCGTCCCAGATCCTTATTTTACCCGCTGAACGCAATGCATGAAACCCCGTCATATAAACCCATTTCCGTGGTCAAGAACCGTCTGCCACGTACAAGAACAAACAAAGACAAGTTGAGAATATATACCGCCCGCAAGATCGATCGAAGCTTGACTGATGAGACCGCTCGGTGGCTGCGGCACGAATAGGCTGCGGAGCCGTGGTCGGTGCGACCGATGCGAGCCTCGTGGGACAGAGAAAAAAAAAAAAAAAAAGTGAAATCACGACGAAATATGTCGCGAGTGCGAATGCCGCACAAATGAGTCCAAGCGAGTGGATGCGATTAATCAATCGCCGTTTCCGCCATCTATAGTGGAGAATACTGTGCCTTGGGCCGCTGGTTCGAATCTTGAGCCAGTCCCATCATGGGTATTTTTTTCGGGCTCTCGATCCAGGGCAGAACAACTGCTGTCGTAGAGCAGTGAGTCCAAGGTGATTCCCTGAGCATGCCATCTCAAAAAAGAGAGCGCCAAAGCCGTTTGGAAACCGTAAAAACCGCAAAGTCTATCGGAACCGGACCGTATAATGTGAATGATGAAAAAACCAGAACGCCGAAGATGACCATTACAGAGCGTATACCAGTGAGACAAAAGGAGAATGCCGCGTTATTTTGTCTTGGTCCACGAAAGAGACTGGGACTAGGCACATCGTGGGATGTGGCCAAGCTCAGCTATTCATTCCGTGTTTGCCAATCGCGACGATGTGATAAAAAATCCTGAGAATGATCCGCCGAAAGGTCATGTGATGAACAATTTTTGTCGTGCCTGGGTATCTGAAGATGCGAATGTATCGTTCTCGGGATGCGTGTAAAAGAAAATCGTGGCCGTAAAAAAAAATGAAATCCCTAACTTTTTTCTTCTTTCCAAGACCGAACGCCCTCGGTCAGAGAGCCATTAATCCTCCGTCAACGAGGACATATAACTTTTGTGACGTTAACCCATAACTGGCTGGCTGTAGCCGTGAGGAACAAAGTAGGGGACCTGCTGCTTCATCGGGTCGACGCAACCAGCGCAGCTGCATTCAGCAAGGCCATGCTCCCACATGTTCTGGGTGTATGGGTAGTGACCGCCGTATGAATTGTGGCGGGAGTTGGGGTAGAACGAGTTGTGAGCAGGAGGCTGAGGGTATCGGCTAGTGTACTGGGCAGCAGCCTGAGAAAACCACTCATTGTAGCGAGCATTGCTCGACGAGGCGGACATGGCATAATCGGGAGTGCCATAACCCGAGTCGGGAGGTGTGAGAGGAGCACTCCATGGGTTGTGTGTCCAAGCAACCTCGCCACGAGGGCGGTAGCTTTGCTGCTGAGCCTTCATAGCCTGGTAACGCTCGTACTCGGCCACCTGTTCCTGGAGGTAGCGAGAGTGAGGAGACTGGCGCTGGCCAGAGTATCTGGCGAGCTCGGTGTCGATCGCAGGGACAAGAGAGGCGAGCCTCTCGCGGCTGGCCCGAGCAGCCTGTCGCTTCTTCATCTCCTGCCAATCACGCCAGTTCTCGAGCCAAGCCTGGTAGTCCTTGCTGAGGTCAAGGTTGACATACAGGCGCCAGCCCATAGACTCGACCCACTCAAACTCGAGCGAGTTGAGCTCAGACACAGCAATGCCGCTAACCTCGGACCAAGACCGGTTCTGAAAGGTGTTGTCGTCGAGGAACTTGCTGCCCAGCAGAAGCGACACAGTCAGGTATCGCCAGACCTGACCCTCGGAGGCCTTGTAGGGGCCCTGGCCCTTCAAGGTGTTGATCCTCTTGGCGAGGTAGTTCATTCCGAGAAGGATCGTAGTGCTCGGGAGCCTCGTCGAGGTGAGGATCTGAGACACGAACTTGCGGAAGGGCGAGGTCAGAGTGGCCTCGGGAGTGACAACTCGCAGCGCCATCTCAGCAACGTACTCGGCCATCATGTCGACCTCGTAATCGAGGACGGCACACACGCCACCGGGCATGATGAAGGTTGGGAGGGGGGTCCGACGAAGATCGGAACGCGACCTTTGTCGGAGAAGAGAGCGGTGATGGGACGCGTGAAGGAAAGCTGCGGATGTACCACAGCTAAACGTCCCGTGGATGTAAGCGTGTGTTTGATGGCGGTAGAGCGAGGATCGACGTGTATCTAGTAGGCTTGTCGGGCCATTTAATGGTGCACCTCAATTTCCAATGTCGTGTCGACTGGGGATAAGGGCAAAACGTCTAGATCGAGAGTAATTCGGGGCGGATCGGTTTTTTAACGTAGAAGGATGGTCGACCAACAGCGACCTAAGGAAACTTGCTTTTGTCGTAAACGGGAAGGAAAATAGTGTCGTGGGGAGGGTGATAGGAAATCCAGTGAGTGCTGAGAACTAGTACTCTGGGAGATTGGTTAGCAACGTGGTGCGGAAATTGCACCGTTTATTGTCATAACATCCACGGCCGAGGCCACTTCGAGATCGATCCAGCACGGTCCAAGTGTTGACGGCGACGGGTGGTAGTCGGATAGCGTTGTCGAAGCGATATCGACGTGAATATCGAAATTCGGGACGTGTAGACAAGCTATCGAGTGGCTGATGTCGCTATGTCCGTTGCAAAGGTAAAGGGGAGATTTCGGTGACGTGCGATCGGATCAAGGTGTGGCCAAGCCGGTGGATGGAACGGCAACAACGGGCGGGAGGCAAGAGGAGCACTCACCGAGGAGAAAGGCGGTATGAGGGTGAACAAGGAAATAGAGAGGGAGAGAGAACCCGAAACTGCGATCTCCGAAAGGTGTTGGTGAGGGTCTGCACTTAAGGACAAGCCAAAAGTGGACAGGAACCGTTCGTTGATATACAGCGACCTACAACAGCGGCGGGCTGGGTAGGTGGTCGACGGGGCAAGGAGAGACTCGCGCGAAAAAAGACCTGAATCCTGACGTCGACAAACCGGCGAGGTCTGTGACTAGTATTTGTCGGGGAATTCGGCGGATTCGGTTTCTGTCGTGGAGGAGAGGAAGAGAGGAGGAAGGATGAGGATGAAGAAGGGGAAAAGAGAGAGAATGAGAGAGGGAGTGGTGAGAGGATGAAGGAAGAGAGAATGCTCGAGCAGGGACAGGAGATGGCAAGATGGGGAGATGGGGATGATGCAGTTAGTGTGGAGGAGGGCGTGGCGGGCTCAGGTGTCCACCACTGTTGTAGTGGGCGTGCGCTACTGCTACGTACAGGTTTGTAGCAGTGCCCGTCAAGTCCCAGCCAAGTCTCTTCTCACTCGATGCGATGGCCCCAGTCCCAGCCAGCGTGATGATGGGGGACCGACGGGACCGACCAGGCAGGCAGGCGGACAGCGGACAGGCATGGGATGGGTCCGTGGATGGAGGTGGATTGGATCCAATCCATGGATGGATGGCAAGGTGGGCGGCGCGGCGCACCTCACTCACGCACGGCTACGGGTACATGGCAGACATGGCAAAGAAGGAGCGAGTACGCAGTACCTACCTACCCTCTGTACTGTAACGGTGGAGGGCGTGGAGCAACGAAAAATAAAATATGGGGTGAGCGAGTCGCCGGCGAGTGAGAGCCCATGGCAAGAGTGAGCCAATGGATCATGGACGGCCATGGATGGGGTTGGCTGCCCGCCCGTGAGAACCTGGAAGAAGAGGCCTGGAAGGGGGCAAGACTCGATGGACAGGACGCTAAGGTATTGCAGGACGGGACTGGGCATGGGTACATCCTGCGCAGTACCTACAGGCGGAGAACCCATGTACCATCCAGCGGCCATTACCGCCCTGGAGTACCTGCAGGCAGAGGTCACTCCTTGGGCTGACGGCTGGTGACAACGAATGACAGTGGGCGCTGGCAGAGGGGATGATGGAAGGGGAGTCAGGGAGTGGAACCTCAGATGGATGCGTGAGAACCCAGCAAGAAAAAAAATTGAGTGGGGTCGAATCAGCGAACGAGCCATGCAACAGGCTTGTCCTGTCCAGGGCAAGGTCATGACCACCACTCCCACCGCGGTTGTGCGTCCTCCTTGTCGTGTCCATCGTCAATATGTGTACGTACCGGTGACTCGCAGCCCCCCGTCTCCATGATTACGATGTGAGTTCAGCCGATTGTCAGCAGTCGAATTCCTTCCAGATGGACGAGGACGAGGTGCCAAGGTGCGCACGATGCACACACAGACTCCCGAATCTGGCGCGGAGGGGGGAGGTCGCGGAGAGCCGGGCACGTTCGCCTCAAAGCAGCATCAGCAGCAAACCTCCATCACGGGTATCCGTCTCTTCCTCTTCCTCCCAGCCGGGATCTCGGAGTCGTCGGATTCCAAGTCGTCCACCTGCCCCAGGGTTTATTCTTGGGCTGGCGTCGCAGTCGTTACAGTGGTTCCACGGCTTGGGCTTGGGCTTGGTCTTGGGCTTGCTTGGGCTAGCTACCTAGGCTCGCTTCAGATACGGTGGTGCCCACGAAACATCTCAGTCGACCGGCACGCACGAACAAGTGAACGTACTGTGTATCGGCTCAGTGGCTGTTCCGGGGTTTTGTCTAGGTATTCACGCGGTCATGGGGAGAATGGATGGGCGGGCGGGCATTCGGATCATGAGTGAGCCATGAGCTCGGCTGCTATCACAGTGCGTAACCCTATCCATCCGATCCATCCATCCTCGCCAGCAGCGTCAGCCTTCATCTCATCGACGTGTTCAAGTTGGCCAGGGTACCTGTAGAGATCCAGGCTCGAACAACATCCATCAGCAACTTTTTTTCTAGGTTGTCCCCAAGTGGTAAACCATTTCTTGCCTACGCTTGCCGATGGGGACAAGACCCTCGCTCGGCCTGGTTCACACTCTGCCTTAGCTTCCCTCCCTGGCGCCAACTCCGAGGCGGCTGTGGGCTGTGGACACTATTTCTGGCATGGCTGGCCAGTCATGAGCCCTCACCTGATCCGAGCCGTCGGGGGCCATTTCACGGACAGAGGCGAGGTCCTCCACTCACGGGGTCCCCTCGCAACCTCGATGCTTGATGCTCAACAGGCCAGCCAGTAGGCAAAAGGATCCAGAAACCTTTCATCTGCCCATCCACTCAGCGCCGTCCCATCGTGGCCGCATGTGGAGACTTCCATGTGCCTGCCTCGTTTTGGTTCTTGCTCGTCCCTCTCGCTCTTCCATTGTGCCTTCGATGACACGGGACTTGAACCAGGGCCACAGGGTCTAACCTCCTGATGGTCTTTTTCTCGGGGGCTTGGTCTGCGTCAGAGGGTGCAATTGTAGCGCCTCGCTTTGCAGTAGCTTGAGGGCTTTTGGGGGTGGTTGGAGAACGTCACTAGCAACCTTCTAACCCGCCCGCCGCCAGCCATGGTCATTATTTTCTTTGGCTCTTTCTTTGGTGTCGGGTGGCTTGACTTGACCGTCAGGGCAAGAAAGAGAAAGAAAGAAAAAAAAAGGTTGGAAGGAACGCATCAGAGGTGCCTTCAGGTTCCCACCAGGAGGTTCTGCGTGGCAAGCGATCAACAGGCTCCCCTCCTGCTCATTCGTCCAGCGTCAGAGTTCGGACATGGCTTTCACTCACCAACAATCATCTTCGTCATCATCAGGTTTCGTTGCCCTCCTCTGCTGATCAGCACCACACAAAGTCGTTCTTGATTACCCCTTTCCGTTCCCTACGTACAGTACTGTACTGTCTAATAAATCCTCGAGCAAGGCGCAGCACAGAGGCCGTCCTCTGAGTGAGACTGCTGTTGCTCCTTCTCGAAACCCTGTGCCAGCATCCCAATCAAAAGCAGAGACGCGATATTATCAAATTACAGCAACGACGACAACAATAACAAAGTTCATAGAATAACGCTCATGAGATCATGTCGTCTCGGTGCCTCGGCCAGTCCCCGTTTCAGTGCTCCCCGTCTTCATCTGGCTTCTGGTTGGTCGGCTCTTTACCAAGCCTGCCCAGGTAGGGGTGGCCAACCTACTTGTCGAGGCGTGCTTCCAGAATCCCTTCCACTCACCACAAGACGGGGCGAAGGAGGAGATTTGGCATCCAGTTGACCCCGGCACCCAGGTACGAAAATACCGCTGGCTGCAGGGATTCCCGACGACGTCGATCAGACCTCACCGTTCTCGAGGGCGACTAGGATGCAAGACACTGCCCAGCGAGTCACCGGTGCAGAATTTCTCCCAGAGTGGGCCAGGGTTCTTCTACGCTGCCCATCGCCCATCAGCCCTTTGAGCATAGCGGTTCTTGGAGCCCAAGCCTGGTGGAACGACCCTTCCAGGGTTGCCAGAATTGGCCGCAATCCAAGAGGAATTGGATGGCTGAGTCGGTTTCCCTGATCGACCAAGGTGCAACAACGCTTCACCACCAACTGGTAAATGCAGGAGTATCATATCCGCTCCGTCTCAACACATCTCTCAAAGTTTGGCCACATATAGGGGGGCTGGCACGTACAATACCCAGTCAGCAGAATTCAAAAATAAACCAAAACAACAAAACAATCAGCAAGCACAAAATCAGGGGGTTCTATTCATGGATCATGTTGAAAACGCCCCCGATAATTGCAGACGATTCAACACCTGTTGCGTTGCATGTGAAGCCTCCGTGTCTCCTCTTGCTCATTTGATCACGAAGTCTTCAGAAGGCGACTAGCAACCAGCTCCTTAGCATTCTGGACCCGAACATGCGGAGGGAAATGCCTCAGGTCCACCATTGCCGGCGTGTAACTCGATGGTGGAAGGGACACTTGGGTCGGACATGCATCAACAACCCCTTTCTCCCGCGCAGCAACACACTGCGGGCCACCGATCAAGCACATCTACAGTACATTGTACTTGCTCGACAGCTGCGCCAGGGTGGGTGCGCCGTGGTAGAGGCGTACGTAACGCGCTTCATCCCCTCTCTTCTCTCCAAATCGTTCACCGCTGTTGTCTTCAACCACTGCCACCAACGATACTGCAGCGACGGTTCCCTGACTGGCCACACAAGCCCTGCTCTGGGAGATTTGGGCCCACAGGTCAGGGCAGGTGTCGCGTTGCAGGCCAGTAGCGCCGTTTCCCCCAGGAGATTACTTGGTCAATCATTTCGAACCGTCCGGCCAGGTTGCCATGTGAGCGCTGTGGCATTAGCCCATGAGGCGAAACATGTGTTCAACACAAGCGGATTCTCCCTGCTCCCGCATCTGGTCGACATGGATTGCAGGCTTGCTCGAGATGCGATTTCCTGCAGTTCTGTTGTCCTGCACCAGACGGTAGTGCTATTCGGCCATGGGGCAGATTTGGATCTTGACTTGTCAGAAGCGCTGAGTCCCATATCGATATCTATCCAGTGTTTGTGTCCAACATAAATTATGGTGTGGAGTATTACAGGTTGACATGCACGCATGTCAGTTGTTGATGTGCCTGGGTCTGGCGGGCGAGCTGGTCAGGGCGGCTTCGTGGAGATCTGCAACCTCCGGGCCTGGCGGCAGCGGCTGACATGGACCTGACACCACGTTGGTACTGTACTATGCCTACACCAAGACGCGCTCGTGAAGGCCTCAACTCTAATGGGTTGACTCGTTCAGGGGACATGTTCTCTTGTGACGCCCGATATGGTGGTCCCAGGATCACGCTCCGAGTCAGACTCTTTTGGCTGAACAAGTACCGGTGGCTGCTGCCATGGCCATGGTGCATCGAACAAGCTCGAGACGACAAGTTATGGGTCTAGGGTCCAGCCCATCGACCCAGCGTTGCTGTGCTAGAGCCGCCAAGTCCTAGTTGCCAATTGGGGCCATAGAATTGGCAACCCTTCATTGTCAGGGTCTTTTCCAGGTGCACGGCCTCATGGGTGCTCGGTGAAGGACATGAATCGACTGTCTCTTTCTTTCTACTTGCCTAGGCAAACGTGTTTGCCAGTCAGCCGCGGCCGAATCCATATCCTCGGCCGGCCGTTGTTCGGTGACGGTTCAGTATTATTTCATCTTTGACCCGAATTTTCGCATTGGGCAGTACAAACAACGGTTGGAGCGTTGCAGGTGGGACGTTGAGCAGGGACCATTCACAACCCACAACCCACAGACACAGCTGCGGCGATTGACGGCCAAAGCCACCAAGAGCACGGAGGCTAATCGAGATGGAGACGGTCTCCGCTTTGAAGGCACTGGCGCCCTAGTACTAATGCAGCATAGAAACTTGAGGCTTGTCTTTTCTCGGTGCCCTCTGTTGACGGCTCGGCTGTCTGCTGTCTGGGATGTCAACTGTTTCTGGATGGCACATTGACATTAGGACTTGATTGTCTGTCAACTATCCAAGCAAGCTCTTATCGTCAAAGGCGAACTGAACCACATGAGGATACACCGCAATCTTGGTTGGGCTGGAAGACAGAACACGGCTGGCCCAGTGCCAGCAGAACAAGATCTGAGCACAACACCATCACCAAGTGTCGTTGCCAAAGAGAGGAAATGGAAGCTTCACCTCGCATCTTGATTCGCTCCGGGTCCAGCTCCAACGGCGAATCCTTTAGTCCGCCGTCGTGTCGTGTCTGGGCTGGTTTTGGGGGTGTACCGTAACCAGCGGAGCGGAGCGCTGTTGGCGGATCTCGTCTTCACCGCAACAAGCGCCTTCTCACTCGCGTGATGGGACTTGTGTTTTCCAGGCCCTACTTCTGCCGCTGGATGGCAGCCAAGCATTTGATATTCGTGGGGGCGAACCCATGGGCTTCGCTGTGATGGATCACAATGGAGTCAACCCCTCATCGCCTAAGCGCCATGCTACTCATCCCCCAGTCGTGACGTGCAGCCGAATTATTTCTGCCAATTCGACATCCACAAAATAGATGAAGTGGTTTTTTATCTTCTTTTGCCTTTGGCATTGGGGTTAGCGCCGATCGTTGGTCAAGAAAGAAAGAAAGAAAAAAAAAAAAGGAATACGGCCGCACGGCCAACTCCTTCTTCGGCCCTGTTCAAACCCCGTACCACTTGTACGGCATGCAGGGCAGACATTCTGGCATGTCAGCTGGCCTCATATTCAAGAAGTGTCAGCCGCATCTCGAGGCATGTTGTGGCGGCGACTTGGTCGGAAAGAGCTGGTGTATATGGGCAGAGGCGGTGAGAAAGCAGCAGATGGATGGAACATAGTCATCCGTCCATGGTAAACATGTGTGAACAGAGCAGAGCCTGCCGGAAGCGAGAACACCAGAGGTTTGCTCACCAACCTCATGGGTTTACACGACTCGGCCATTCGACAACCTGACCGAACTCAAACCATGCCAGCGTACTCCGTACTGATACGCCACCTAACATGACAATCCATTGCCTCCGGTATTACACGCCGTATCGTCTGTTGAACCAACCACACAACCACCAACGCGGGCCCTACCCTATACTGCGAGGTGAAGAACCCATGGAATCGAGCAGTTCGAGCTGGCGCCCGGCAATATTGGAGTTGCCTTCAGTGCTCGAGGCCAACCCAGGTGTGATGGGCGATGCATATGGTCATGAGCGGGCGCGTATGTATGAGCAGCTACTGTACTGCAGGAAGAGTATCAAGTTGCGATCCAGACTGGCGCAGTGCAGTTGGGTGTGAAGCGAGGTTGACTGGGTCGCTAAATGCGTGACCAGAACCGCAGTTTCTAGCCAACCTAACACGATGCAGGACAGTCCTGTAGCAGGAGAGCTCTGGACTCCCTGCGTGTCCCAAGGAATCCAGCTGTATGGAAGAGCCTGGTCCAAGTTCCTATGCACCGGATGGGCTGGGCGTCATAGTGCATCCCGATTCCCCAGAGAGGGCAACCAGAACAGCGGTTCCACCAGGTGGTTGACTTGATGAGTCTCTTGATCAGCCAACGACAGGCCACCTCTGGGCTTCTGTGAGGATCCGAATCCCAGGCCCGGAGCAACCCTGCCCGTTGCCGTCTGCTACTGTACGTACTGCACCTACTTTTCGGGGTACCGTCACTGTTCACCGGCCAGACTGATCCCGTCCCCCGGGAGGCGGAACCCGCCCAACCTTTGCATCCAGCACTCAACCTCCTCCGGCAGTGAAGATCGCTCGCAGATGACGAAGAAGGAGGCGAGTGCGTCCAGCTCGTTGCCTAGTCGGGAGCAGCGCATTTGCCTTTGCTCTCGGGTGCCTGCCAGGCACAGGACCAGGAGATGCTACTGTATCCCATCCCATCCCATCCCATCCATCCATGATTATCAATCCAACAGCCAGTGTGGGTGGTGTTCCGACCCGTGCTCCCCGTGCCCCGACGCCGGTGCTGGTGCTGCGACGCTGCATGTGTGTACCGAATTGTACGTATGTACAGTACTGTACACTTGGTATCAGGGCTCCTCGTGCAACTTGGTGCATCTCGGCAGTTCGGGGGTTGCTGTGTATGTATGGCAAACTCCATGAGGTGGCTGCCGCGTGGGAGAAGTCGCCATCCCATCATGCTTTCAAAGGCATGACCATGACGGACGAGACGAGAAGCAAGCAGCGATACCGTCCTCATCTTACTCATGATCCGTCACGTCCGGTTATGCCAAGGCAGCAGTCACACTCGCATTCGCAGTCACAGTTAGAGTCACGAGTGCTGGGGCTGACGTCTCAATGGCAATATCTCTGATACATGGCCCAAGCCATACGCCCCCGGGAAGAGTCAAGACATACAGTTTACAGTACCTGAAGGTCAACTCGCGTCGTCATGTACGGTACAGTACAATATTCCTGACCATGTCGTCGTCGTCACCACCACACGTTGATCCAGCAGCCTACAGCAGGCATCTATACGAATACATACACGCACATGGGATATCACCCATTGCAAAGGCGACGTCCGACCGGTCAAGTAAGTGTTGGAAATCCCGGTCAGTCTATGAATCATGTTGTGTATTGCTTCCTCTTTCCCTTACGCTTCTCTAACTGTTTATCTATATTAGGCTTAGCCTAGCCGAGGCTTTGCCGTTATATAGCCGGCTTTTGGCTATCCTGTATATAAGGTGCTATTTAATATGCCCCTTTAGCGTAAAGGCATTGCCTTTATATTATATAGATAAAGCTTTTTTACTTAATTGTATTTCCTAAAATTAGAATTCTTTAAACCTAGCTATTACTCTTTATTAATACGGCGAGTATTTATCCTTTAAGCTCTTTTTTTTTTCTTTTTTTTTTTAGTTTTTTTTATTATTTTATATAGTTTTCTTTTATTATTTTTTTATCTATAAGGTTATTTTTTATTATATATTTTAATGCTATATTATAATTAGCTAAGGCGAGTTATTGCTATAGCCTTTTATTATTAATAGCTATTTGCTAGTAATAGGTAATAATAGCTTTAAAACCTCGCGTTATTATTATAACCTTATATTTTTATTTTATTTTCTTAGTTTAATTTATTTTTTTTCTTTCTTATATTCTCTTAATTACTTTAATAATATAATTTTTTCTTTTTGCCTTATTGCTTTTATTTATTAATTAGATTTTATTTTATATATATTTTTTTTTATTTTTTTTTTTATTTCTTATTTGCGCCTATACTCTCGCTATTATATTTCCTACCTATTACTATATCTACTCTTCTTATAATTATATATAAGTTAGGTTATTACTTATTTAATTCTAATATAGGTTTTAAGAACCTCTAGCCCCTCTATAAGCCTTATCTCTAATATATCTATAATATTAAGAAGGATAGTTAGCTTATTTATATTATATATAGTAATACTAATAAAAATTAGCTTAAGTATATTACTTATAATTATTATAGGTATAAGTATAATAATATATATATTTTATTATCTCTTTATTAAGTTATCTCTTAATTTATAGCTTCTTAGATTTCTAATAAACTTCTAGGCGCTACCTAGTAGTATTAGAACTTTTATATTAATTTATTTACCTATGACCCTAGTTAAATTAATACTCTTATAAATATTTTCCTTTATATCGCTATTTAATAAGTTATTTAAGCTTTAAATAATTATAGTATTGCCTAGGCTTAAGTCTATAAGTAATTAAAAAGTCCCCTTAAGTTAGCTAACTCCTTAGATATATCTCTTTACCTCCTCTAAGAATAAGTAGCTATTTATTTTCTTTTATCCCTTTAAATTATAATATAGGTAAATTAAAGCCTAATACTCTCTTTATTATTACCTTTATTAATTCTCTTTTTAGTTTAGTGATATAATATATATATAGTCTAATATAGCTATTTAGGTCGGTATTATATAGCTTACCTACTTTTAAGATAATACTAAGATTAAAGCCCTTACCTAGGAGCTAATTTGCCTTTATATTACTAAGATAACCTTAGTTAATAGCGAGAAGCCTAGGGCTATAATAAGAGCGGGTCTTACTATAGGTATAATAACCTATATTCTTACTAATTAGACTTAGTAGTCTCTCTTTATTATTATTATATATATTAATGCTTTTTTTTATTTTATATAAAAAAAAGCATAATAATAATAATAATAGGGATAAAGGTAATAATAGAGATAAGAATAATAAGGATAAGAATAATAGGGATAAGAATAATAGAGGTAATAGCTTAGGTAGTAATAGTATTAATCCTTAAGTAATTAAGATTTATAGTTATCTTTTATATTTATTTTTTATTTTTATACTTTTATTTAATATAGTTTTATTTATCTTAAGAAATATTTTATTAATTTTATTTTTACTAGGTATTATAATAGTTTTTAAGGTTATATTATATTAAAAGTTATAATAAGTTTTTTTCTAAAATAAATATTTAATTTTTTAAATTTAGTAATATATTTCCTTAGTTTTTCTTTTTTATTATATATTTTCCTTAAGTTTTTTACTTTTTATTTTTTACTTTAGTTATATAGAGATATTTATAAGGTATAATTATATAAGGAAGTTTATAAATTTATTTATATTTAGGTATTTTATTAAGCTATTAGCAAGGAGTTATACTAATAGTATATATATAATATTAACCTTATTTTTTATAATCTCTTAATATAGCTAGTAGTTATATATATCGATATATTATAGCTTTATATATAACTAAATTAGTTCTTCTTTTATTAACCTAATTATTTACTTATTATTATATTAAATAGTAATTATTAATAGGGAGGAAGTCTTTTATTAAGAGATTAATAAGGCTAGGTTTATTTTTAAGGCTAAGATTAAATAATTTATAAATATAGCTTTTTTTATAGTTTATAAGAGTACTAAGAGCTTTATTTTTATTATTAAGGTAATTATTATATTTTATTTATTAGCTTTTTATAAGGTTACCCCCCTAAATAGTCTTATTATAAAGGCTTAAGAGCTCTAATAGTTTAAGGAGTTATTAGTAAAGCTTATATTTAATAATACCTATAGGCTATTATCTCTCTCGCCTATAATTAAGCTATATTATAGTAATTACTTATTTATCTCTAGGAGATATTAAATAACCTAGTTAATTACTTAGTAATATTATAGTCCTAGGTTTTAATTAAATTATATTAATTTACTTAAGGTAAAGGCTATATCTAGCTAAGTTATTATTACTATATATATAATTATCTCTACCTTTTATTAATAGGCCTATATACTCTTATAGCTTATTAGCTTATTATATAATAATAGCTCTTTTTATATTATTAAGATAAGGGCTTAATAGCTTAATATTACCTCTAGGAGTAGCCTATATATCTTATTAATATATATTAACTAGGAAAGCTATAGGCAATAGTTTGCCCTATCTTTAATAACTTTTATCCCTAGGAATTACTATAAAGGCTTTTTTCCTTTAATTTAGTATTATTTTTATAGTTTCTTTATTAGCCTTATTACTTTTTTTTTTAATTATTTTAAGAAATAAAAGATATAATTATTTATATAAAAGAAAAATATAATATTTATATTTATCTAGTAATAGTTTTTATTAAATACTTAATAAAAGCCTATTTATATTAAACCTTTCTTAAAGTATTTCTATTATAATAGTAGTAATCTTCTTAGTCTATATAATGCCTTATATAGCTTAAAAATCCTATTAGGCTTTTAATAATTTATTAATATTTCTATATAGACTTCTTTATTAAGTATTATATATATAAAGGCATTTATTATATTATATTATAATATCTTATAATTAAATTAATTTATTATAATTATTAGCGTTTTAAAGGATATACTTACTAGAATAGCCGCATAGGTCTCTTACTTATTCTTTGCCTATTAATTACTATAGACTATTAGGCGGGCTTTAAGCTAGAGAAATCTACTATATTTATTTAACTTATAGATATATACCTAGTAGTAGCTAAGGATTAAGTAGTATTTTACTAAATACTTAGTTACCTTTATTTATAATTAGGAGATTTTATAGCTTTAGAGGTAGGCCTTTTTTACTTTTTAGATTATATCTTAGTATAGATAGCTTTTAGTATTTATATATAAGCTTAGGAGCCTCTCTAAGAGCTTTTAGTATATATTAATAGTAGGCTCTAATACCTCTCTAAGTATAGAGCTTATTTTATCCCTATAAGACTCCTACTTTTTTATATTTAGTTAGTTTTAAGGGTAAATAACGCTCTTATTATTTAGTAACCCTCCTTAGCTAATTAGGCCGTATTAAATTATTTAATTTTCTCTAGTCTTTTATTAAGTACTTATATATTTTTATTTTATACCGGCTAAGAATATAGTATTAAAGGGGTATTAATTTATAATCTTTATTTTAACTTTAGCTCTTTATCTTACTAGTCTTTATACTTACTTAGCTTTATTTTTTCCTTACTTTTTTATACTTAGGCCTTTAGCTAAGGTATAAAAGAAAGTTATTAATAGAGAATCTAGCGGGGTCGGGAATATAGTAAATCTTATTTATATATATTTCTCTAATATCTCGCTAAGCGCCTCTAAATATTTTTTATTTTTAAGAAAAGAATCCCTAAGGTTATTAGAGATTTTATTTAATTCTTTATTAGCTATTATAATACTTATTAATATAATTATTTTTATTTTATTATTAATTCCTTAATATATTACTATATAGCTTCTAGGTTTTTTTTTAATAAGTTATTATATAGTATTTTTAATTTATTATTAAAGTATTACCTTTTATTAAATATAATATCTCTTATTATAAATATTTCTTTTATTAAGGGATTTTAAATTCTAAAGGAATTACTTAATATATAGCCTATAAGAAAGCTAATCTAGGCCCTTAGCGCCTATCTTTATAGTCGCTTTCACTATAATTAGGTATTTATTATTAATATAAAGGCTTTATAGCTATATAATTAGAGATATAAAAGATTAGGCTTAGCTAAGGTCTTAGTTTTAAGGCTAATATATAATAATTTATATAAGGTTTTATAGTATTAGTAAATAAAAGGTATATAATTATAGAGGTATATAGCTATTTTAATTATTTCTAGCTATAAGTATTTAGGGAGTTTTATATTTATTTTTATTGCCTTACTCTTTTAGATAATTATTACTATTACCCTTTTTATACCTCTATTTTAGGCTTAGGTATTAGGGGTAAATAGCTTATAGTATATTCTTATAGCTTATATCTCGGCGAATATTTATATATATATTATAGTAATTTCTTTATTATATTTAATAATTTTAACTTAGATTTTATATTATATTTCTATTATCTTAAGGAAGCCTTTAATTACTAAAAGGATAATAAGGGTTAAGTATTTAATTATATAATAATCTTATAAATACCTTATAGCCTAGTCTATAAATAGCTATATTAATATATATCCTTTATAGCCTTATTTTATTAGGTAGAAGTCTAAGGCTATATAGTCTCTAGGATATAAGTTATTATTAACTCTTAAGGTATTTTATAGATTATTTAGTAAGCCTTTATTACTTTATAGGTATTATAATTTATAATAATTATTTTTTCTCTCTCTTATAATATATTTACTTTTAGTTTTACTCTTTTTATAATAATTAAGAGGCACTATAGGGGCTTTAGCCCTAGGTAGCCTAATCGCTAGTGCTATATTATAATATCTCCCTTTAGGGGTTATTATATAATCTAAGTATTTTAGGCCTTTTTTTATTAAGTACTAAGAGGTATATTAATAATACCTCTTATTACTAAGAGGGCTTTTTATTAAGGTAATTCCTTATTAATTTCTTAATATTCTAAGACTTATTATCCCTATAATTATATAACTTTTCTTAGATAGCTATTATTAGCTTAATATAAATAGTTTTATCTTAGCCTAATATCTTACTATAAGCTATATTTTTATAACTTTAAGAATAATATAAAGTTATAAATTAATCTTATATATAAAGCTATATTATATAACTTTAAATAGGTTAATAAACCCTAGGCGGATTTAAGATATATAATTACTTTTCTATAGGTATTTATTAAAATTTACTTAGTCTTTAATTAAAAAAATCCCCTTATAGGTATTACTTATAAATTTTATATTTTTATAATATCTCTAAAGATATATAAAATTACTTCTAAATTAA